>BQNB010101984.1:0-17278 GCA_026074375.1 Tanacetum coccineum
GTTTTTGGGTTGGTTTGGTCGTGCTCGTCGCTGCAGGAAGAGGAAGGGGGCGTTTGCTTTTTAGTTTTGAATTTTTTTTACTAAGTATACAATTTGGTGTCTGCTGGTGGCAGTCCTAAATCGATCAGGGGACCGCTTGAAAAATATTAGGGGCCGCCTGAGATATGGGGGCCACCTGTATTATGGAATTTTTGGACTTTTAAATTTTGACACAAATTTACTAGGAAGAGTGACTAATTAATTTTCATTTGGCGAATTAAAAATATCTAACTACCTTTGGATGAAGTAGTTAAATTGTCATGACGCGGAATGGAACGCGGACTAGAATTGAGACAGAAGAAAGAGAAGCGGACTAATATGATTTATGGAAAGTGTTCCATCATTCCTAAACCAAGACGTAGATAGTTAAACGATTTACGTTTAAGGAGTTTAGTAAGAATGTCGACGATGTTGTCGACGGACGGCACTTTTTCGATTGAGATATGTCTTTTCTGGACATTATCACGAAGAAAGTGATGACAAATTTTGATATGTCTGGACATTATCGGGACGTCATCGAGTCAAACGTCGTAGTCGATAAGAGCTTGTTTCATCCATAGTGCTTGTTGACATGCCTTTTTGGCGCTTCGTAATCCCCCGGCAAATTCTGATCGTCGTGTCGACGTAACTAGTCGAATGTGTGTCGATCGGGCTTGTTTCATCCATAGTGCTTTGTTATCCCAAAACTTAACCTATATCACACCAATAAGCCATACCAAATAAGCAATAAGCTAGAAAGAGAGAAAGGAAAAATGGAAGATTTATCCCTAAGAGAGAAAGTAGAGAGTGGAAGATTGCATACACACAAGATGTAAGAAATGGTAACCAAACCTCTCTATGTGTGGAGAGGGTCCTATTTATACCCTTAACCCACTAAGTGGCGTATGGGCTTTTAACTTGGGCCGGGCTTGGCTTATCTTGGGCTTTGAGCCCGAAACACGGACAATATTAGATTACAATCCAAGCCCGTTGAACCCGACTAGCCTATTACTTAACAAGACTAATTATGACTAATAAGACCGATAACATTCTTGTTCGACTTATATAAAATTAAGGCTAACAATCTCCCCCAATGTTGAGGTCTCTTTCTTCAAACTCCTCCACTGTTGAGGTCTTCTTTAAGTTCTTCTTTTAAGGATGTGAAGGACTTGATCTTCTGTGTTGACGTTCTTGTACGACCGATAACATTCTTGTAGGAGGTTGTCTTGTTTTATCATTGTCTCCCCCGATGTTGAAGATATGACTTTTGACGTTTATGCTTTGCCTTGTTTATCTTCGGTCTTAGTCTTTGCTTGTTTGTAATGGCTTTGTTCCTTCATGCTTCTGTGATCTTGATCTTGAGCCTTTATCTTTTGACTTTGAGTTCTTGAGATCTTTCATCTTGCATCATCTCCTTGACTTGAATCATCTTGATTTGACTTTCTTGACCAACTTGTGCTCTTGACCGACATACTCATACTTATTGCATTCTTGTTTGACTTGTATGATCATAAGGCTAACAATCTCCCCAAAATGCGATTCTTGATTTAACTTTGAAGATCTTTGAGGAAGTTTAGAATCAACACTCTTGATGCTAAATGATTGACTTTTAGAGCTTGAGTATGAGTATGTGGTAATGAATTCGACTTCGTTAGTACATGGTTGCAACACCGACGATTGAATCTGCATTTAAAAGGTTAGTGATAAACAACAGATATGGACGAAAGTGTCTTTGTCACTTCGTCGGATATGGTTGCAATAACCACGGTTCCCCGTTAATCAGTATAAATACTGCCTATGATTAGATAGAATTCATATGAATCTTCTTGACAGGGTTTCGCAGCTGTACTAGCCGTTCTCGTTACCAGAGCGTCTCAAAGCAGACAACACGGTAAGAGTGAATCAGATAGTTACTATCTTTCTGATTAAGTCGTCAATTCATTTACTGGACCAATATCGATGTCCAATTAGCACAAGCTTGATTCATATAGAATCTTGCTAGCCACCTACCGTAGAGCTGTCTAAGGTTGACTCTAGAAGGATTTCCATTCGTCACTATGAATACTAAAGAGTATCACTCTGAATGTTTTGGCAAGATCACAAGGATAATGCGTAGGACTCTTATTACAACTTGAGAACTTATTGGTGTTCACCAAGTGTATTTTGACATTGTGTCCTAATGAGATTTATAATTTGATCTCTTCTGGGCTCTAGACTCGATTTGTGCACTTTGGTTTTTGTAATCGGAGGCTAGAGCAGACTGCCACCTATTCAATATCAATAATTTCGGAGTGAGATGTTAATAGATAACATGTGTATCTCTGTGAAAAATGACACAAGTTTCCTTTGAGAGAAACTCAAATGGCTGGGAAGGGTTATGCATTGCATCGCTGGGTCCATGACGGCTTTCTTTAATATCAACAATCATCATTATGATTTTAATAGATTATGTATTGACCCAGTTTCTGCCTAAGTTATGTGGAGGGCTTCTTTCTTTTCACCCTTTATCCATACATTTCTTTTTAATTCCTCAACCCCTTCAATGCTTACCAAGACATAATCACTAACACCTTGTTATGATTGTTCCAGTGTTTGCTCAATCTTAGTCGGCATTCTTCCCTATTCATATTCATCTCTAATCATACCTAAGGACTGCTATTTCTAACTATGGATTATCCTTGGGTAGATCCCTCTAGTTCTGGTTGGATCATAGGACTTATACCTAACCTTAACCACCTTATGACTTCATTGACGTCGTGAGATTAATTGGTTGTCGGGTATAGAGATCGAACCATAAAAACCTTTTTCTGACATTTTGAAATACTCCCCCTACACATGTGCACCGAGATTCGAAATTGTTTGATCGAAACCATAAAACCATATTCTGACTAAGACTTGTTTTATTTTCAAATACCCCCCTACACATGTGCTCTGCCGATATTGCGAAATTATTTAGCACATGAAGAAAGAGTTGCACTTAGAGTCTTAAAGAACACTATTCCCTTCTATAATCATATTTTATTTAATCACATTTTCTCCCCTTATTTTAAATAATAAAACACTTAGTATTTGAAATACCAATTGATTAAAATTTGACATGAAAAATTCCATGGGGAGAAAAATTATACCACGATATTGCATGAATTCAGTTTCCGATAGCTCCCCTTCAACAGTATATGTGGGATACCAATATTTATTAAAACTTGACATTTGAATGAAAAATTGATATGACACCACAAAATGTTGAAGACGGAGTGTGATGCCTTAGTGAACAATGTATATGATTAATTGACATTATAGGTTTCCACATTTTAATTTCACAAAATGTGTTTGGATACATAAAATTGACATTTATGTGATGTACCCAACACATTAAAAGGCTTTGTTTTTAAAAGCTCCCCCTCAGAAATTGATTCACATAAAATGACATTCTACGTACTACAATTCTTTGAAAATTATTCGAGGAATGGAGTGTTGAACACACAATTTTAACAAATACCACTTTTTATAGAAAAATACCACAAATTATGTTGTAGCCAATTTGACATTGAAAGTTCTTTTTGGAAAATTATGTTCAATGATTTAGAAAAACCATGATAGAAGACTTCTCTTCTATTGAAAGAGTAAGCGCACTGAAGCGTTGATATGTGAGAAATCACATATCTTTTGTATATCAAAAATGACCCTTAAATGATCAAAATGTCTAAAAATATGCTTGTATTTGTGTATATTGTTGTTTGTAAATGTGTAGGTGCGGATATGCAAAAATCACAAGAAAATGGTCAAAACCGAACAAACACGGACATAGGAACGGATCAAGTACAAAAGAGCTGGAAGTTTTCTATTAAAGGTCAACAAAGTCAACTCTTGGACAAAACCCTTGAAAATACCCAAAATACCCTTATTGTTAACTCAAATTCACCAAAAACCCTAAAAACAATGACACCGTTAGTCCTTTGTTAATATAGGACTAACGGTCGTTAAGTGCTAATTACATAAACCCTTCTACCCGAAACCCAAAACCTGTTAACCCATACCCCAGCCCAAAACTAATTACCTATGGCCCAAATCCCTTAAAAGTGGCCCAAGTCAAAACGTTTATATAAGCCGGGTCAAAGAAGTCAAAGAAGAAAAGGGCGCGGGAAAGTCTGTTGTTACTATTCATGCGTCTTCCCCAATTTACCATCCCAAAAATTACTTAGATTAAATGCAATTAACCTGGCACAAAAGATGCTTAGTACTAAGCTTACATGTCAGCAAGGTGAAACGTCATTCAAGCCCTATGATTGGTCAATCTTACTCAAGGAATGACACGTAGGAGCCAAAGAAACACACATTGATGGGAAATTTACATTGAATCACAGCCAAAAGAAGCACAAGAGAATCAAACCACGGATTGCCACGTTGGCAATCCGTGTGCTCACTTAATGATCTAATGGATAAGAGATGGTATCTAATGATTGAAGGATAATAAAGGGCCAAGATTAGAGTTCAAGAGGTGCGCGTGCCGAGGTCTAGATCCTTTTCTCCAGGTCTTTAAATACAAGACCTTGCTCACTCACAAAAGATATATCTAGCTTAATTTAGGAGTAGTTTAGTGATAGCTTATTGTAATTTTCTAGCTTATTATAGTTTAATCCTTTGTAATTTTCATTTAAAAAGCCTTGTAATCTGTTTTTCATCAATAAAAGTTTGCATTTCACCTTTTAAACTTATGCTAAAATATGCTTTTACTTAAATTGCAATAATAAGCAATGTGGTTTAATAAGCTTAATAAGTTGTCATATCTACTCATAAGCTAGCTAAGTACTCATTCAAGCTTAAAAAGCTTAAATGAGCTTAATTACTCTCAAATCAACAATCAAATTTACCACAACTTTTAAGGAAGGGAAGTCAATCATGGAAGGACTTCTAGGACCCTACCAGCTTATCACTTGATAAGTTGGAGCTTGTTGATAGCTCAATTGAGTTTTTTCAAGAAATAAGTCTTCACCTATGTTAGTTATGAACAAAGTAGGATCAATAGAACCTTTGAGAATTCCTTCGAAACCAGTAAGTTGGAGAGTTCATCATACCACGCTCTTAGGTGCTTGTTATTGAGACCATGATAAAGCTTTCTGGACGGTAAACTTTGTCATGATGAAATGGTCAACAAATCCATCTGGTTTGGTTTTACGTACACTTCTTCCTTCAGAGTCCGTAAAAGAAATGCTGTTGACTAACGTCCATTTTGGTACATGGTAAATGATTTGTATAGCAGCATACGCAATGAATATACCGTACCGCTTCCAACCGACAACATGGTGCAAATGACTCTTCGAAATAGTTCCTTCCTTTTGAATACCCTTAGGGGGGGGGGGGGGGGGGGGGGGGGGGGGGGGGGGGGGTGGGGGGGGGGGGGGGGGGGGGGGGGGGGGGGGGGGGGGGTGTGGGGGGGGGGGTGGTGGGGGGGGGGGGGGGGGGGGGGGGGGGGGGGGGGGGGGGGGGGGGGCCACAAACAATTTGTTGCGAATGACAGTATTTCCCATCACTTGTTTTTCAGAGCCACTTTAAGTTAATGACATTTTGCAATTGGTCTGTTATAATTCCCATACATCTATTCTATCAAAACAGATAGTTCTTCCTCATTGAATCACTCCATGCTGAAGTCAGCCATGGCTTCTTTGATGTTCTTTGTTCGTCGCCTCACGGTGAGTGGCGAGCCCCCCCCCATTACACATCTCGCCATCTGTCTCCAGCGACGTCTTGTTCATAACTGATTGAGAAGGATTTCCAATGACTTGTTCTAATGGATGATCTTTTGTCCAACATTGTACAGAAGGATGGTGTTGATAGAAAGTATGCATATTTGATGAATCAACATGACGAGACGATGTCTCCCCTTGTTCTTGTACCGGTGTACTGAAGATGTTGAAGTAAGTATTTCATCGTCACAAAATTGTGCATTCTGTATGGTTTCTACATAGAATAATGTTTTCCTCAGGTCACTGACAGTTGGTACTTGAGTTGGAGTTTGATGTGTTGAATGAATGTTCAATGGAAGTGGATCTGCAACATCGGTTGTTGTAGAAGTGTGAGTTGTGTTATGTTGTTGACGATTATCGGGATTATCAGCAGCATGTACAGCGGAAGACTTTGGACCCGACAGGAGAATTTTCCATTGGAGTAATTCAGTGAACACGGACTAATAACAATTCCACTCATTTGACGTTGTTACTGTCCCAGCAACTTGAGAATCCATTTTCTTGACTTGTGGACCGGACTTAGAATGTCGTTGTTCAAGTACCGTTGTTAAACATTGTGGACCAGGGTTAGAACTAACATGATCTGACGTCATTTGAGGCAATTCGTCAAAGTTAACATGAATTGTTTCAACTATCATTCTTGTTCTCTTGTTAAATACCTTGTAAGCCTTTGACTGAGTAGAATACCAACAAAAATACATGCATCACCTTTTTCCTTCATTTTATCAAGATTTTCACCATCTCTGACGATAACAAAGAGAACCAAAGATGTGAAAGAACTTGACTGACTGTTTTCCGTGCATCGATGATATGGTAAGGTGTTTTCTTATGTCGAGGAATTATGAGTGAACGGTTCTGAGTAAAACATGCTGTTGCAATTGCTTCAGCCCAGAAGAACAAAGGAACTTTAACGGCGCTTAGCATTGTTCGAGCAGCCTCAACAAGAGTACGGTTCCGTCTTTCGACAACGCCGTTTTGTTCAGGTGTTTGAGCAGTTGACGTTTCGTGTCTTATTCCCTCTTTTGCAAAGTATGCATGAAGAGTTTTATTAAGAAATTTCCTGCCTTTGTCAGTTTCGAACTGTTGTAAACTTGTAGCAATGAAGTCCCTTTGGGACAAATGAGGAAATCAATAAACTCCAGGTGTTTCGTCTTGGACCTCAAGAATGAGTCCAAGTATATCGGGAGTAGTCATCAACAATTACCAAGACCATACTCCTTTCTATGAAATGCTTTACTACCCGGCATTGGACCACAATAATCCATGTGTAGAAGTTGTAACCGTCTTTTTGAGCCTCGGGTTATGTCTAGTGTGAAAAGACTTTTTTTTTGCTTTCCCCAGCTCACAAGAAGAACAAAGATGATCTTTGACGAATTTTAGCTTTGGAAGGCCATTCCACAATATTATTCTTGAAAGCAAGTTTATGGTGTCCGAAGTTTAAATGAGATAGACGACGATGCATAACTACTTGAGACATGTGCTTTAGCTATTAAGCAAATTGGATTGGAGTTGACTGTCTTTGGCAGAGAAATGGAATACAAATCTTGTGCCACAGAACCTGTTGAGAAGATCATTTCCCTTCAAATCACGGATTAAAACATAGTAGACTTCCCGAAAAGCTTCTTCCAAATCCGCACACGAATTGACCAACGTGATAATAAATTGTATTAAGCCTTCGACGTAAAAACCGTTTGATGGTAATTAGTTCCTTGAACAGATCTCCATAGCCCAAGAATTGGTTGCAATTTGGATCAATTTCCAAACATGACCGTTCCTAGAATTTCTCCACAAAATAGTGAGTAAGGTTGAGATTTCCGGTTATTGATTTGAGCACCCAAAGTCGACGATGAATAGAAATGATTCACTACGAGCTGCCAAAAGAAATTAGAAACAATGGAGTATTGGACACAGTGGAACACTAGGAAGACTTATGTTCCAAAATTATTATCAGTTCTATAATGCATTTCCCTAAGCATACTAACTTTTGGTTAACATTTTTTATTTTCCTTTTTGATACTTAGGTTTCCATTATCTCCGGTAGGAGTATACTTAGTATACCACCAACTGCATTTCTTTACTAACGTGCTCATATAACTTCCTAGTTAGCTTCTAGATTTCTTGACGTGGAGACTGTTGCAACGGTTTCATATAATGTTGCAACAGATTGTCACATTTTCTTGGGTTCTCTAGTACTAATAGGCACAGCCCATTGGTTGTCTAGTCCTAGAATTCATGCTTTGATATAATGTAGAACGCATATAAAAAAAATCATGATTGCATTCAGCAACACACTTCCACAAGTAACACAGACAAAGTTTAACATTCCGAGTCTTAGTATTCAAAACTGTCAATTACACGCAGTTACAGACGTTTTATTATTTGAAAACTCAACTTCCTACGGTGGTCTTCTACTTCTAGGCTCTTACTTGACCTATTGTTAGACATACTCTATCTTCCAGATATACTCTTAAGCTTGGTCTGCTAACAACTAGTATTGGGAATTACTCCTGTAGAGAAAGACACGCGTTTGTAGGTTTCCTAATGTCCTTGATGAACTGAGGTGTTCTAGTTTGATTAGGCTTTGTTGCACATTATACAATTCCCCCCCCTAGTAAATGGTTGGGGGGGTAAAATGAAAGGTGGTTGGTAGCAAAAAAAAGCAAAAAATCACATTTGTGTTTCTTGACAATTGCAACATATCCAGAGGTAAAAACTTGTAGTGACTGTTTTGAAAAATCATAGACACATTTTGTGAGGTAACTGGCTTTGACTTTGAGAAATCTTCTTTGCAAGATAATCAGAAAAAAATGAGGTGCTGGTTTACCTAAATGGATGTCTTTGACTTTTAAACATTCGGTTTCGAATAAACCGATCGAATTTTCAATATAACTTAGTTTCCACAGAATTTCCTTTCATCTTTTCTATAGTTTCTTCAACTCCACTTTTTGCCAATTCCTTATCTTGTAATTGAGCTTTCAAATCTTAATTTCAAAATACTTTCACAGGTTCTTTCAGAAAACGTTGACTGATTTTCATGAAAAGAGTTTTCATTTTTTATCTTTCATTACACTGATGTAAGATCGAAGTTCAAGATTAATCGTCAGTTTTCTGAAGTGCTTCAAAATTTCTTGACATTGTTCGTACTTTTTGAAAGCTCTTTTTTCAAGATGTTCACATTTTCCCAGGTTTCTACGTAATCACATTGCAAATAGTAAATTCTTCCAATCATTGTACACACCAAATATTGCATATCATGTGATCATCAATAGTAATATTCCCTTGAAAGTCTGTCATTTCATTCAAAAAACGTATTTTTGAGTTTTCCATTTTGAGATTTGAGAGTGTCTACCTTCGTGTCAAGAGAGTCAATAGTATCTCAAGTCTGCAAACATTTCCCCGTTCAAACACAAAGTGGAAAATTTACAAGTCCGCATGATTCAGCAAATTTGGGGGCCAAAATTTTCTCTATTGTATTTTGAATGAAAGGATCGAGTTTACTAAATATGTTCTTTCTTTTGGCAATTGTTTGTTGCCAACGTTCCACTCCCGTCAAAAATCATTTCAGCACTCTTTTAATCTTGAAAAGTTCTTTAGAGCTTTTACACTGTTTGATCCCAAGAATGGTTTTATCATTCGTTTATCTAACAAAGTTGTTTGTATTACGAAAAAAAACTCTTGAAAATTCCTATTAAAATGAATTCTCCACATCTTTGATGTTTTTGAAAATATTGTTGTTCAGGCGACTTTCTCGTGTTGGAACTAACAAATATAAAGATTATTCAACGATCATAATCAAACGGTATCTGATTAAAATCGTCTTAATTTTTGATCGACTTCCTTTTTCAAGACGAATCGTTACGTCAGAATCAGGGCTAACATTAACTCAAGATTATCAGTTGTAGCAACCTATATCATACAAACGAGGATTTCGCCGGGGTGGGGCGGTTCTTGAGCTTTCTTGAGGAAAATCAGTTTGCAAAACTCGTTTTACAATTACAATTAAGCATATTTATTGTTTGAACAGATTGGCCGGTTTTATATACAATATCATTTAAAACCTTTATCAAGTTCTCTGTCTTCACGAGTTTTGTAAATCTTAATCTGAGCCTCTTTATGCTTGTGACATTCGGGAGATGTGTTTCTTGATGTGCACAAAGCTCCTTTTCATATCCTAATACGTTTCTGATTTAAATCATTTATTTGTTGAGTGATATGCATTAAATATTTTTCCAAAATCTATTGTAATACATTAAATCCCCTTTAGCTTTTGCACAATCATTTCTACCCTTTGACTCATAATTCACATCATTGTCCTTATCAAGTCCGCTTGGAACTCTTAAGGTCTTAAACATCAACTATTAGTCTTGGACAGTCCCATTGTTTGCTTCTTTGAAATGTTATTTGATGATTCTAAACTTTTATTCTTAGTTTTGAAATCCTTAATTTCACCTTTCATTTTCAACTAACTCCTTGTTTGATGATTCCAAATTTATTTCGGTTTTTGCTGTCATCAATTTCACATTTAGTTCTGAATTAAAGAAGCAAGCAAATCACGTTCTTGATCAAGATCATCAGTTTCATCCTGGTCATCCTGAGCTCTATCATAACATATATCCGATGAATCAATAGTGATATTGGAGTCACCTTGTTCCGTCAGATATATGTCATTACTAGATTCAGGTGCTCAGGAATGGTTCAAATTTCAAGGCAAACACATTATAGTTGTCATTTTAGTTTGTACCTTATGCATTGTGCTATCATCAAGAGATTGTTCCAGAATGGTTGGTCAACTGGATCAGGAGTATACTCTTGAAGTTTGTGCCAGTACATATAATGTGCTTCCAATTCCGATCATCAACTCATCATCATTATCATCCTTCAATCAGCTGTTTCTGCATTCAACTCAACCCCAGCTTCCTCTTGTTTTACTACAATAACATCTTTTCCTGTGATAAGCTGCATCCTTTACTCGTTTTGGTTTTTGACATTCCCTTGATACATGCCCATAATTATTTGCAGTTTACCACTAATACCTAGAATTTTGCACTACCGAGTACCTACATTTTCCCTAGCCCAGCAACAATGACTGCCCCCTCTGCTTATCATACACCATTCCTCTTTGATATCTTGGAGAATAATCTTGATTAGCTCGACTGTGTTTGATGAATTCGAAGGTTGTTGTTGGTAGAGGGTTTGTAGATTTTCTTGAATTGAGAGAGAAATGAAAGCCATGAGATTTGTCAATCTTCCTTTTCCTTTGACTTTCCTCATCTTCAGTAACCGTAGCAGGTTCTGGATCATAAGTAGAGCAGAAGGGTAACACTTTGCTATTCCTCTTTTTCTGGTAGATCTGGTGCGAACTGTGTGGAGGAATATTGATGTTTTGAGTAGGATGTTTTGATGAGTGTAAAACTGGTTGTTGTTGAAGCAACAAGTGCAAGTGATTAGCAGTTCGTGCTAGTCTTTCAGCTCTTAACTCATTGACTTCATATCTGGTGTTGCTTCAGAATGTCATAAAGGCTTATGATATGAGACAGTCTTCAGCTCTTGACCTGCTTAACAGTGTCACAACCTTTGCAATTATGGTTGTAGTTGAAGTAAGAACTTAACAATCACTTGATGATTTGTAACATGACACTGATTTCTGAAAAAAAAAAAAAAAACAGCTCATTCATCAACTTGTAAAAACCGTGATAATACATTCAAGTGAATCACCAACCCGTGATGTGAATTTTCCGAAACTGCCAAATAAAATGGTTTATCAATATCGTATAACAAAGATTTTATTCACCTATGTTATCAACCTTCAATGCTTCACATTTCAAATGCATTCAGACAAGCTCAACTGTGGAGTAGAAGATCGTTATCTAACCCTGTAATTATGACTGAACGTCCTTCAGCTCAGCAACAGTTGATCTCGTATGATCTTGTGAAACAATCTGTATAGTTCCTCCATATACCTCTCTGTAGTTGTTTTTCAGAACTACCATCAGCAACTGGGAACTGTTTTCTCAAGCCCATTGATAAACGTTTATGTAGACTTTGTAGACAATAGTGGACGAGTTCACTGTTATGGGGTTTGGTGTCAATGTATCTCCTGATTCTGGATTTCCACTGAACGTAATTACCCAGTGCCAACATTGGTGGACGATCTTTGCTACCCGCTTCCATGATAGCATTATGAAGAGCATTTGATGATTGAGTTTGCAAATTGTTATTTGAGTTGACGATTCTGAGAAGTGTGAATGAATAACGGATCTTAAGTGTTATAAGTGATTGATAGTGTTTAAATTAATTAAACGTTCACGTGATTTTACAATCGTTTATTAAAACCGAGAAAAGAACGTACTTTCGCGGATTTTACAAATCAAGAAGAAACCGTGAATGAAAAATTAAATGACATTTTCAAGTATGATTTAAGTTGATTGGTTGGTTTGATAGTTGTGTTTTGTTGTGTTGATAATTGTCCCATTTAGTCCCTGAATTAAAGTCCAAAATAAATTCCAAAAAAATGAAAAAACTGTCAAATAACTCATAGTAAAACGAGATTTTTAGGCCTCGATAAAATCCTAACAGCTAAAGGTGGTTACAGCGTAATCCGTCCTCGTTTTTCTCTTCGATTTGCGAGCCACGGGCCTAAAACGGACTTACGATTCAAAAGTTATGGCAGTTTTTACTTAAGACCCTTTTCTTCACAACAAGAATTTCTTGGTCAAAACGCAACGATTTGTTGGTCAAAACGCAACAAATGTTGGTCAAAACGCAACGAGTCCTTGGTCAAAACGCAATTGTCAAAAACGCAACGATCTTGGTCAAAACAGCACGAATGTGGTCAAAACGCAATCATAAATTAAATGGGCAGAAGTAACGTTCTATCAAAACGCAATGAAGTTCTCAAAGACGCAACCTGTGGATCCAATCGCCAACATACAAAAAAATATCAAACGCAATGGTAAGCAAAACGCAATTACTTTTGTCAAAACGCAGCAAATCTAGTCAAAACCGTAATGACTTTGTCAAAACGCAACGAATCTAGTCAAAACCAAGACTTTTGTCAAAAATCGCAACGAAGCTAGTTCAAAACAGCAATGAACTTATATGTTCAAACGACAACGAAAGCAATTCAAAACCAATGACTATTTGCAGAAGCGCAACTAGCTAGTCAAAACGCAACGCAAATGACTTTTGTCAAAATGCAACGAAGCTAGTCAAAACGCAACGACGAACACTTCTTCAGATAGTCAAAACGCAGCCAAGAAAAAATCTTCAAACTTTCTTGTAAGCTACGAAATGATGTTAAAACCACTTAGTAATGATACAAGGAAATTGAGTTCTAAGCCTACAAGTACAAGTCTTTAACCCATAACCACGAAACAAAGGATCAAGTTGATTTTTTCTTGGCTTTTTATTTCTTTAATTTCGAACAAAAAAAAAACCAATAAACCTTCGACATTTAATCACTAACACCCCATTAGCTCTGGGTACCACATTTATCCCACTATTTTAATCCATTTACACAACTAAATCTATACCAAGATACTTCAAAAAAAAGAATGAATCTTAGAGAAGAGAAATTAGAGAGAGAAACAAATAGATAAGAGAGAGAGGAATAACAAGTTAAGTTGGAAAAATGTAACCAACACCTCTTCACCAAGTGTGGTGAAGGATATTTATACCATGCCATGCTAGGTGGATTAATGGGCTTGTAACTTGGCCCGTTCTGTCATAACTTGGGCTTTGACTCGAACACGGACAATATAAGATTACAAACCAAGCCGAAAACCCGACTAGCCTATTACATAACAAGACCTATTTGACTTAATGAGACCGATAATATTCTTGTTTGACTTAATATAATTAAGCTAAACATATGGACTATGAGGAGAGTCATGGGTTTATATCTGGCAATACACCCCTTTTTGCACTTTTTTTATTTTTAACTTTTTACAAAAACTGAATACTGGAGCTTATAGAACACTCAAATTTAATCACTTTTAATAAAGATACCATTGCGCCTGAAACTCAAGGATAAGCTTCAAAAAGAAGCTTTTGAAAGACTGTTCACAAGAAAGGTAGCCTTTAAAGGCTTTTAAACTGATTTCACTAAAGCTTTGCACAAGCTTATATAAGCTAAAATAAAAAAACAAAAAACCTGTCCTATGTAGCTTATGAATGTGCATAAGCTAAAAATATAAGCTACTATAAGGCTAAGCAAGCACACACAAAAAAACGACTTAACCTAGCATAATTTGAAGATTAAAAAGGGAAACTCAGGAATTAACTCAAAAAGCATAAAATCTACTTAAGCAAAAAAGCATAATATGCTAATTCAAGAACCCTTATCTTATGAAACTAGATAAGCAACTATTAAGTCTTATGAATAAAGTGACAAAAACCTATTCTCACAAGCTAAGATTTCACAATTAAAAGCTACTAAGTTATTACTACTGTTTTTGGCTTTTTGGTTTTTTAAGATTTTTAAAAAGCAAATTTAACCTAAGAATTTAAGCTAGAAAATGAGAACAAGATCTTAAACTAAATTAAGCTATATCTAATCTATAAGGAAACTGAATTTTAAGGACTAAAGACTTCTTAAGCTAATAAGAATGAGATCAAAAAGGAAGGCAGTAGTAACTAATGTTACTACTGCAAGAGCAAATGACACATCCACTAATTGAAGTGCGGGTTACCTAAATGGTTACACCTGCACTACTTACTCTATTTAAGAGTGAATAAACACAATGCACACACAAATTAAGCTCAAAGAGCTTGGATTCAACTTTTAGCAATCTAAGAAAAAAAAGGAAAACTCCCCTGATGCACAGCCTAACTCAAGAAGCTTTAAAATGATTTTGAGCTAAATCTAAACTCTCAAACCTTCTTAAATCTTAATCAAACATGAAAGTGAAGCTGATCAAAGAGAAGTCACAAATAACTCTGACTTATTAATGTCAACGCAATGCTTGAATTCCAAAACACCCCTTTGTAGATTGACAGATTTTGATAAAAGCTTATGAAATGAATTCTAGCTAACTAAACCTTGATACCAGACTTTAAACATCTTAAATCAAACTTAATAAACATGATTAAACAACTCAATAAGCCAAAATCCAAGATCTACAACTAATGCTACTTATATTTTTGGTTTTTATGATTTTTTTAGACATAAATTGAAATATAAAGTTCTAAAATGCTTAAAACTAAAACAGATGAAATACTTAAACTAATAAGCACAAAGAGCTAAAATAAGCACAAATAAGCACTAAATAAGAAATTTAAACAAATAGTAAACACTTAACAATAATGAGAACTAGGAATAAAGACAAAAGGAAATATAAAAGATAACTTACCACAAGCTATCAGCTTAACAAAGCAACAGGCTCTTAAGCTACTACTAGCTCTTAGATACCAATGGATAAGCTAGTAAAAGTCCTTAGGATTCCTTCCATGATTGAATCCCCTTCCATAAGTCCAAAATCCATAAGCTAAGGTAATTAAGCTGGTTTTAAAATTTAAGTAGAATTAATTGACTTATTAAGCTCAAATTCAAGCTTATAGACTTGAATGAGCTTGAGAGTAGCTTATGGAATAATGTACTAAATATTTTGAAAAAAGTAGAGAGGGCTTATGAGTGAGTGTTAAAAGACTTATAACAGAAGTTAAAGTGAAATTCATTGATAGAAAGCTTGAATACAATATTAAAGAAAAATGTACCAAAGCTGAAAGGAGTTACAAAGCTAATAATTAAAATTAAGCTAAAAACTAAAAGCACTACTACTTGACAGTTGTAGTGAAAAGTGAGCCAATTTATAGCATCTCATAGATCCTTCCTAGGCCTTGCCTGCTGGCCCAACTCCTTTCATCCAAACCGTACAATCAATTTAATCATTGGATCTTCAATATGAGCCCTTGGATCAAGTATCACAAACGGATTGCCAAGCTGGCAATCCTTTGATGTGACATCTTGTGCTAGTTTTGTGAGTATTTTAAGAGTAAAACCAAGCAATTCCTTGTGCTTTCTTTATAGCCACGTGTCATTCCTTTGCTTAGGGAGCCAATTAGAGCCCAAAGATTTAACTTATTAAACCCACGCCAATCTTGTTGTGACCATTGAAATTGACCATTTGAACCCTTAATTAAGAAAAGCCTATCGTTTTGACAGAGTGGTAAAAATGGGGAGACGATGAATAGTAACCCATCTTTGGCGCCCATTTTAACTAAAAACAGTTAAAAGAATTTGAACTTTGGGAAATTGCAAGAATTTGTCCCTCTCTTTTTCAACATAAGTCAGTGTAAAGGCCTTTGGAAAAAGGCAGAAAAGGTCCCTGACTTTTATAAAAAAGGAATCGGGCTATTGTTTTGGATCCGGGTAGGGTTTTTATTAGTTTAGGCCCATTAACCTTAGGGTCCATTATTGGTAACTTTCTGAAACTTGGAAAGACTAAAAAGGAATCTTTTGAAACTTGGAGGGTTGATTTGAAACATTTTGGGGTTTTGTCTTCTAGTGAGTTGACTTTGTTGACCCATAGTTGAATGAGAGTTGACTTTCTTTGGCTTTGGCTTTGAATCTTTGGCTTCTCTTGTGCTCTTTCGTTTCTTGTGTCCATGTTTGCCCGTTTTTTGACGGTTTTCTTGTGATTTCTGATATATTCGTACCTGCGCACACAAAACACAAAAACAAGTATATTTTTGCCATTTCTAGTCTGTTTTGGGTCATTTAGGGTCATTTTTGGTGTTAACAGATATGTGTATTTTACACTTATCAGGCACGCATTTCCTACGATAGTGAAGGTCCGACCAGTAGGTCTCCAAATATATCCAATTGTTGTAAACATCTTTCCTGTTGGTTTCCAAACTTTTCTCTTTGTTTGTTTCTTAGCAGATTTAGATTTTGCACGAGCATTCACATTATTGATATAATTAAGAACACACAAATCATGATTATCAGAAAGCATGCAACCATTACACTTAACACATTTAAGTTCAGAATTAGCATTAACCTTAGAATGCTGCACATGAGCAGTTCCTTTAGGTGCAACAACATGATCTTTATTTTTCAAACTAGATTTAACTTTCCTAGGGTGGGCTTCTACTTTATTCATCTGAGTACTACTTTGTGTTTGCAGAATCTTATCTTTCTTTGTATTGCCTGAAGGCTGTGATCCGCTAGCACTAGTAAATGGTTTTACTCCTGTAAAAGACAGCATAGGTTTGTTAGAAGCTAGGTTTAATGTAGAGGTCTTTTTTGTGATTGTGTTTCTTGAGGATGTGACGGGCTCAGTGAATCTAACTCTTTTGACTCTATTCATTGGGGTTACAGCTACTAATTGTTCTCCAGAATTGTTGATACTAGGGTAGGTTTTACTGATTTTTGAAAGCAACTCCTGAATTAATTTAGTATACTTACAGGCAGATTCTAAGGTTAGATCTAGGGGATAGTTTGCTTTAATATGATCGACTAGATCCATAAGAACTGCAGCTTCTTCCTGAGTGTGCTTAATATAGGCAGAGTGTGG
>BQNB010101985.1:1977-24349 GCA_026074375.1 Tanacetum coccineum
TTTAACAACAGTATAATCTAAACAAGAACATAAACATACATAATATTGCTAACAAATTACATTTAAATGCTAAGAAATGAATCGAATATATTAGATTAAAAAGATGAAGATTATACCTTTGATGAAAGCCTAACAGCAAAGTGTTGAAGAGAAAAGCGGCAAGTGATATACACCAAATGTTATAGTGTTAGGGATATGAGAAGAAACCCTATTGGGCTTTATTGGGCCTGGGTTTTGAAACTAAAAAAGTATATAAGTTGGGTTGGGTTGGTTTTATAATCTATTTCATTGGCTTGTTTATGAAAAGGTAATTAACGTTTGTTTAATTGAGCTATAAAAAGTAAATTAAAAAAGATGTCAATAGGTGGAAACACTCTTATCTCAGGCATCTTATTTCGAACACCGGGCATTTTTCAAACGACCATCAATGACCGGTCAATTAAGCGTTTTCGAAAGACGAATAGTACCACTAGAGCAAGCCCCATATGGTTTGTGTCCACGCGTAAAAAATGAGAACTGCTTATGGCAAGACATCCAACAAGTTAAATGATTTATGAAAAATTTTGTGTAATGATTCTCATAGGTTTGAAAAATGGCATTAAAAAAACCGCTAGACACGAGATTTGTGTAAGCGCTTAGTTAAGAAGAATTAGGAAACAAGATGAAGTGAATAAGATATATAGTAGGTCACGATCTCACATCAGTCAGGTATGAGATTGGTTGGTGTATTATAAAGTCTATTTGTCTCTTTTTTTTACAACAAAGTTGTGACCAACGAGCTCGGAGTGGTGGCCTGTGGAGTGGTCACTTGGACCAAAAAGAGGGGTGTCAACCATGACCAACAAGGGCGTTGGTTCTTCAAAGCGTGAGGTGTTGTTACGATCTCACATCGATCATGTATGAAATTCTTTTTATCAGATTTTAATTTTTAAATGTTTGTTATATTTATCCCACATAAAAAATAAACTTTTTCTTTATTTGTCTTATACCCCGACACGTAAATAAATTTTACTCTGTAAGGTGTGTTTAGTTAGCGATAAATACTCTAATTTTTCAAAGACCTTTACACATAAGAATAAAAATACGAAAAACCCGTTTAGTTACAAATTTTGAGATTTTTTTGGGTGCAAAAGGTGAACTTGTATTAATAAACAATACAACTTACAATGATTAGGAAAAGATTAGACATGCCTAATCTTTTATACAAACAGAACTAATACAAGAAATACAGAGCATCTCTGATGCTTCACTAATACTTCTCTAATACAAACAAATTCCTCGGATACCACTAAACATTCCTCAGACAGTTAACCCAAACACTGGTTAAAAGCTGTCAAACTCATAATACAGTTTTCTATTCACCTTTTCATGCACCAACCATATCCTCTTGACTACATTTCCACACTTAAGTTCAATCACAAATCATTCAGCCCACATTCATAATGACTTGGATTGAGACAAAAGTGGGCATCATCAAGTGGGATATAGCTCCCATTCACAGTAATGAATGGGATCTTCCTGTAGAGGCTACATTTCTCATCCATTAAATCCTAATCACATTCAGCAGCTACCACCTAACTGGAATTGTCAAAGGAAAAATAGTTAGGCATCACCAAACAGGAAACACCCACCCTTCATTAATCCATCATAACCTCCTTTGACATTGTGTTGGGTGGACCAAGAAGGTCCATCTTTCATACACTCTATATTCCACACATCATATACTGTCCGCCCAGACCATTACCCTTCTCAATAGTTAACCATTCCTTATGGTACATTTCAATGAATTAGACCTTTCATTGTCTCAGCATAACTTCCAATTTCCTCCCTATGCCAAATTGAACAGCTATTAGATTTAAATGAGTACAGTCATACCACTGAAACTCCAAATTATTAGAAGTTAACTATTGAATGGTCTGCAAGAATCAACATCCAACCAATTCATTGGGTATATGCTTATCAGTTAGATACATCTCTTCCATTTACTTCAAGCTAATCATCTCAACAAGGCAGTAATTGCGTATCAGACCATCTTAAGTCCCAAGCAAAAGCAATTTTCAGTACAGTATTAGACTTTTTAACTCTCAAGCTCATAAGCTTGCTTTTTGTAGGATATTGGAAATCATAACACAATGGAAGATAGATGGATTAGCCAAGTCTAGAGAGAGAAAGTGGGAGAGAAAACTTTCTAGAGAGAGAAAATGGAACTTGTATATTGAAATAACTAACCACCTATTCCAAGGCATGGAAGAGGCTTATATAGATCCTTACAAAACTGGCCTAATAGCCTTGGTAGTGGGCTTACATGTTGGGTTTAATACTCGGCCCATTACCGAATTGTTATGCATTAAACGATTAATTGCGAGCTACAATAATCGGTAAAATACACAGGGTGACCAAGTCTTTTTCTAATATCTAACAATCTCCCCCTAAGGGAGGTCACTCCAGAAAATACTAACTTAAGCTCATTAATCTTGATCTTGTGTTTAGCTCGTAGTCTTTGATTATCCATGTGAAATCTTGTACATTGATGTAGTGATCTTTGTCTTGTGGCTTGTGATTGTACTTGATATGTGATCGTGAGCTTCTTTGAGATCGTCAGCCAAATCAAATCTCTGATCATACTTTTGGTCTTTTGCCGTCTTGTGCTGGTGACATCTGGACCGGCATGCTCATACCTTTCTTGATGGTGAAAGCTTGATTATCCGTCGTTCTTGAAGTTCCTCAAACTTTAATACGTGATCACTTCGAGAGGGTTTTGATATCAGAGTTGCGGAAGCTTTGAAACATATACTTGTGCTTTTATGAGTTCATTAGATGTATCGGTCGAGTATGAGCATGTGGTTATGAAATAGGCTCCACTGGAACAAGGTATCTCCATCCCCATCTTTACTTGAACATGTAATAAAACAGTTAGCAATAAAGTTTATGGATGAATATGGCTTTGTCATTCGCCCGAGTTTGGTTGGATTCACATCCAGATCCTGTGAGGACCGACCTGTGATCAGGTAGATTCAATATTAAGAAGAATCTCTTTGACAGGATTTCCAGTATAAGTGTCGGATCTTCTAATGTATAAACATCAGAATCATCTAACTTTCTTGTTCTCTTAATCAAAACGTCTCAAAGCAGACAGCACGATAAGAGTGAATCGGTTAGTTACTATCTTACCGATTGAAGAGGAAAATTTCTTTGAAAATCAATCGACGTGTCACTTGAGAAAGTGTTTTTTTTTTTGAAACGTCGAGAGTGTTAAGCATTAATCAAAATTCATCAATCATCAATTCATAATCTGGACCAATTCGATATCCAGTGTCATAAGTTTGACCCATTAAGGATCTCACAAGTCACCGACCATGAGCTTGCTTGATGTTGGCTCAAGCAGGATTTCTATCTTCATTGTGAACACATAAGTGTCACTCGGATGTTCTGGCAAAACCACAAGGATAATGCGCAAGACTCTTATGATAATCCTTGTTTTCACATTATGTGAAGAACAAGTAATATGGAATAGTGTCCTAATAAGATTGATTGATGATCTCGTGGCTCTAGACTCAATTGTGCATTTTGGTTTTAGTGATCGGAGGCTGGAGCGGACTGCCACCTTTTCAATATCAACTAACTCAGAGTGAGAAAGTCAATAGATAACGTGTTAAGTCTTCGTGAGAAATGAAACATAAATCTTTTGAGAGATTCTGAGTAGCTAGGGAGGGTTGTGCATTGCATCACTGGGTCCATGATGTCATTCTTCAATGTCAGCAATCATCATTGTGATTCTGACAGCAGATGTATTGACCCGGTTTCTGTCTAAGTGTATGGAGGGCTTCTTTCTTTACACCCTTTATCCTTACATTTCTTTTTTATTCTTCAACCCCTTCAGTGTTTACCAAGACTTCATGACTAGAACCTTGTTGGGTTTATTCCAGTTCTAGCTCCATCTTAGTCGGCACTATTCCCTTATTTTCTCATTTACTCCTTTTTTTATGTCATACCTAAAGACTTCTATACTAACTAGTGGATTGTCCCTGGGTAGATCCCTTCAGTTCTGGCTGGATCATGGAACTAATACCTAATCTTACCAACCTTATATCTCCGAGAAAATTAAATATATGGTCGGTCGTTTTGATATAGTTTACTTGCCATAAACCAATTTGAAAAACTCAATCAGGTACTTGTGATATAAATATCAAAGCTTTTAGTACCTCGATTATTTTTGAATTTTCAGAAACGCTCCCCCTTAACATGTGCATCGATTAAACAAAATTGTTTAGCACAAGGAGGGAGGAGTATACGCATGCGTCCATAAAATCACATTTTTTATCAGTTTTCATATTTTAATCACATTTTCTCCCCTTATCAAAAATGTCAAAGCCTTTGATATTTTGGATACCAATGGATTCGAATATGTTGGAAAAACTGGGAGAAAAATGTGTTAATTTAATCACAAGCCGAGTAGGGAACATATTAATGAAAAATTCATACACTGACACATAACACTAAGTATATCACAACTTTATAATGTACAAGATACAATATATATACAAATGATATTGACCTTATAAGTGGAATGAAGAGATCATTCCATTCTCTGAAAAAGTCTGTAGTCAATATCGCGAACCCGTCCACCAACAAAGCATTCCAAATTCCGGAAGATTCTTTTGGTCTTGAGTCTCCGTTCAATGACATGTATGAATTCCTTGCTCCTTTCCACATCCTTATCAGTCCAAAATCGCGTGTTCATACCAGGATTGAGCCGATTAACCTTGTACTCCTTAACTTTGTAATCCAGTGCTTCCATAATCTTTGTCAACGTACCATCACTGAACTTGTAAATCTCATTGAACCGCACGACCTCCGGTTCATTGTTACTGACAGGGAACACAATTGCACGAGGCGAATCAATGATTGTATAATCATGCTTGAACTCGAAGCCGGTTGCATCCCATCCAGGTTTAGTGAGATTCAGCTGTTTCTGGTAGCTCTCAATGTCAAGTTGGAAATCTTTAACCCGCTGTCGAATCACTAAGTTTCGTGTCCACGGTTTAACAGCGGTAGAAAGCATACGTATGTCTGAACCAGGAAGATGATTTAGATGACCTTGAAGAAGCAACAGATTCAGATCTTCAAAGTCACTGGGATACAAGTTTTTAAAGTCCTTTTCGGCAATCGTGTATTCTTGATGATCAGCTCTGCGTAGTGTGATTTCTTTCAGGTAGTCGTACCCGTAGCGAGAGTAGGATTTTATTCTAACAACACTAAGTATACGCATGTGAGTTCTGACTACCTTGCGGCTTGATTCAGTTGTGTGTCGGTCAATGTAGAATTTCTGACGATTAAACCACCAATGAGAGATACCATAAGAGGTACTTATGTCATAGGTGCAGACGTCATCAATCCAGGTATGCTCATGTACAAGTAGTTCTAGTCCAAAGTCATGATAACGAGCAACTTTCATCTTAGAAATTGATAAAGCTTGTCCGCTTCCCTTGCTGTCATATCGCAAATAATCTAAGTCGTGATTGAAAAAGAATTGAGTGTGAACAGTGACATGACCTGGTGGACCACTGAGAGGCAGAGGTTTTCTAATATCAATCATGACTTGATCACATTCTGGATTAGCCCAGTCAATCTGATCTGAAAGCATCTTGTGACACTCTTCCATCTGAAACTGAAGATGAACGACGCCCGGGAGAAAGGTTTAACGACTTCATAAGCTTGACCTTCCAAATATGCTTGAGTAAGCTCGGTCTTTCCCATCTTTTAGAAATACCAGTTCATAAACGTCCACATATCCCCAGTCTTATCAAGTAAAGAGTTTTCTGCTGGAGCTTGATATGTGGAGGCTAATGCATTGGCCCAGTTGTTTTCAGCGTCAGGAATATGGGATGTAGGAATGACCCAGGCAAGTTCTGGAGTAGCTGGTCTTTCATCATCTGGAACAGGCTTCAACCATTCTTGCCTCTGCTTAATCTTTGGAAGATGGGCAGAGTTAGTGTCCTCTGAATCAGATGTATTGGCAGAATCAAGTATTCGTATGTCTTCAACTGGTTGCTCAGCATGAGGACTGGATTATTGCTTGGAGGAACTTGAAGGAGCATCTTGAGTGTTAGACTTCTTCCATGCTGATGACTGAGGAGCTTGAGGCTGTGATGAACTAGACGCGCCAGTGTTATGTCGTCTCCTCTTACTGAGATCCAAGTCTGGTGGAGGAGGGGGATCTTGATCATCACGGTGGCGTTTGCGTGACTTGTCATTTTCAGCAAGGAATTCGTCCCTCTGTGCACGTTCCATAGATGCCTCAAGAGCTTCATAGAGTGCGATATGTTTCGAAAGTGATTTATAAGAGCCAGTTTCAAACATCCTTTGGTGAAGTATTTCTTTCATATCTTATTCGGACAAGTCTCTGAAGCGGTCTCTAAGAGGAGCTTAAAGAGCTATTTGAACAACATCTTTGACATTTTCACGGACTGCTTCATCAATCTTATGAGGCAGATCCCTAAGCTTTAAAGTGTAGACCCTAGATCCAAGATTTCGAGTTGTGTTATCAAGATTCTTGTTAGTCTGCTCTAAATCAGAGAGTTTCTTTTCAAGAGCTGTGACACGTTCAGCTAACTCTGATTCAGTTGTGCTTTGTTGTTGTGGAGGAGGTGGATGGGGTGTTGTTGTTGTCGTTGTTGTTGTTGTCGTTGTTGTTGCTGTAAATATTGGTGTTTGAGTGGTAGATGATGCAGGTTTAGGAGGTGAAAGATCTATTACTAGTGTGGACAATGGAGGAATAGAGGATGACACTTGATAAATTGGAACAGTAACCATAGAAACCACTTCTGCTTCCACATTGAGTTTACCCGGTTCATCATCAGTGGATTTATCATTAATGAACTGATCCCCAATAGCATATACATCCTCTAGGTTCTTTATTGACGGCAGAGTTCCCATTGAACTTAGTGGATCCTCAAAGAGGACATGTTCATCAGCTGGAAACTTCAAACTATCCTGAACCTTAGGGTACAAATCAATCATGAACTCATCGTGCGTGTAGCCTTGGTTGAGTTTTATTTGGCAGGCTTCGGCTTGGGTGGCTTAGCAGTAGAAGCTTTAGAAGATTTTTCCTTGGTTACCTTTGGTTTCAGTGCAGGTGCTGGTTTGCTTGACTTCTCGATAGTTGGCTTTGGCTTGGATTGCTTAGTGCTTGTAGATTTCTTCCTTCCTTCCTTTTCGGCAGCAACTTTTTGATCATGCTTTACGACCATTTCCAGATAAGCATTGTAGTATGATGCATTCCAGATATTGTTTGAGATTAGCTCGTTGGGAGTTGGCATTCCAAAGACTTCATCGATTTCACCTTTGGAGACGAATTTGAGATTACCGAGTCTAAGGTCTTCTCCAGCAAGATGAAACGGAGATACTGATCTTTGGTGAATATTGTGAATTCTTCCCAAGTGACAGATAATAAGCTTCGTGAATCGACAATAAGGAATAACGTAAGGTTTGTCTTTCCTGCCCTTCTTAGTGGGACTGCCCAAATTGGCCTTATCAGTAAGAAAGGTCTGCATAGCTTGCACAAACTCTTCCCACATAAGCTCAGCACAGTCAACATTAGTATTTGTTATAATTCCCTAAAGCATCTGAAGAACTGGATATCTAGGCCTATCATGCCCAGATGTCTTGCCTGTGAGACACTGGTTGATCATAGACAATATTGCTCTCCAGGGCTGATATAGGTGATTCACCTCCATACTTGACACAAAGTGAATCACCTCCGGATAACCCAACTCGTTCACGAAGTCCATAATTGCATCACCAGAATTAGGTGACACAAATAGGTGAGCTTGATCAATGGGAGTTATCTCCAAAGCTTCCCTCAGAAGATTTGCATCCAGTGTGAACCAGTCTTCATCCAACTAAAATCGATAAGTCCCAGCTTTTTCCACATATGTAAGCGTGTTTCATAATTGTTGAATGTAGATAGCTGGAACCGAGGCAGAAGCAATGAATGCCCTGAAGAAGTTTGTGTTTTGTAGAATATCCGTAGCAATCTGAAAGATTGGGTTCTTTTGCCTCTTTTGAAGATCCAAGACATTGTTGCTCTTTTCGATAGGCACCCACGCAGCAAAAGGAAGAATTTGATCATCAAATCTTGTGGGAGCAGGAGCGGGAACATTCTCATCAACCATTTTGTCTGCACAAGGATATCAACAGAGACAGGCAGACATGACATATATCTTGATGTTAGATGATAACATTGACATGCTTCGATTGATGATGGTGAGATTAAGTCCACGTTGGTCAAGTATACTCGATGAACACAAACAGGTTAACAACTCCCGGATGGGTGTTAACAAGGTAATTGTGCCATTGGATTATGCCTTGAGAGGGTATTGGGACTAATGTGCCAAAACTTTGAGATTTAGGCCCAAACCGCTACCCACTTGGCACCAAACCGTTGTGAGTTGATTTAATCAAACCGCTGTGTAGCGAAATGATCAAACCGCCATGACCAAACAGCTACGATTATAATATTCATTTTTAATCAAGCCGCCATGACCAAACTGCTACGAATATTTTATTAATATTAATCAAACCGCTATGACCAAACAGCTACGACTATTATATTCACAATTAATCAAACCGCTACCAGTTACGAAAAATTCGAAATAGCGGTTTGGATTATTTTAATGATAAAAATAATCTTCATCAAACCGCTACATCGTAGCGGTTTGCCTGTTTATAATAAAATAATCATTTATCATCAAACCGCTATCAGGCATATTAAAGCAAACAGCTATCATGTATAACTTAAGCAAACCGCTATCAAGCAACTTCAAACCAAACCTCTATCAAGAATCTTAAAGCAAACCGCTATCAAAACTATCTGGCAAACCTCTACCAGAAACATAAAACGCGAACGCATTCTAGTATCATTTCAAGCACTACGGGACGAGCATTAGTGGCATACTCTACTTGCCTTAAGCCTAAGAATCATATCCCAAACAAGTTACAACAAACTACACATTTGACTTCCACAAGTCAACCTATATGCCAAAAACACCAGACCAGGCAATGAAATGAGCGAGGATCTCAAGAAGACATACAAACGATATCATCATACTCTAATAAGCATATCCCAGTAACAAAAACGCATCTTCAAACACACATACTCATTATGGTCAACGAACGCATACAATATTATTCAAAACACACAAATGTAATTGATTAAAGTTAATCCAAGCATGATCGAGTAATCACCACCTAAATCCGCATCTATCCCTCTAATCAATTCACAATCACACACTACATTCAGAATTTAAATTAAAGCCTAGTACGAATCTAGAGATTGACGCCATTTGAATGTGTTTTAAGTTGATTCCTTTTAGCAACACGATCTATAACAAATATAGAACACGATGTAATGTTTACCTTAGCAAGTACAACACAGGAAATCGATGAAAGGGTGGTGGCGATTCGATGTAGCGGTTTGCGAGAGAGAGAGTGTGTTTTTGTGTTTGACTGAGAATTGAAAGTTTGACCAGTTTATCAAACCGCTACCTATTTATATTAGAGGTTTGGATTTTGGCAGTTTTGGTCCCTGAGGTTTCTAACTAGATATAATTTCTGCTTAAAGGTTTTCTAAGGTTAAAGGAGTTTGGGAGATGGCAGAATTAGTCCTTCAAGTTTAATAGAGCTAGGAAACAATTAGCATATTGCACATAAGACCCTAAACTCTTTAACTAATGACAATTTTGGCCCTTTTAGTTAAAATTAATTAACTTCCCCTCAAAATATAACCCGTATTACTACAAAACCTTTTCCATGACATGATCTAGAAACCCGTTAGATGCAATAAACTTGAAATCACTCTCCCCCTCAAACAATGACCCGTTTTCTATTGAAAGAGTTGTAGTCGTTGTTTGAGTTAAAAAGTTTATTTTGAAAAACCTGAATTGATGAATTTCCAACAACACTTTTCCACCGTGATTAACACAAATAATTTTTGAAGAATCAATTAAGAAGAAAATTATTTGGTTATGAAAGGAAGACTTCTCTTCCGGTGAAGGAATAACGCACTGAAACGTACATTAATCCTTGGATGCACGGATATTAAATAATCCGTGCCCGGGAGAAAGTAATTACCCGTTGTTAGGAACAACTGTCTTTTTGGCGACATGCATTCCTCAAAAGGAAAAGCGGGTTGCAGTCTGAAATAACTGCAAACCATTAAGACATGTTTTGAAAACAGTTTGAACTTCTGCTCGAACGTCATTTAAAGACCCGTGCCATTATTGAATGACATTTCTAGGTCCGTAAATGTTATCGATTAACAGAATACATGTCTTTGAAAAATATTTTTGGTATTTTCTAATTTTTTTGATTTTTGTGGTTTTTATAGGTTTTATATTTTTGTATTTTATTTTTGTGTTTAATTATATACAAATATACATAGGATATAGGAAGACTGATTTGATCTAAATAGTCTATATATAATTAAATATATATATCTTAAATATCTCAAACTAATTATAGTATAGTAAGTATCCCGTTTGATAAAAAAATTGCTTGAGGACAAACAAAATTATATATCCCGGATGTCGTATCCCGACGAGAAGTGAATTTGAATTTCACGAAAGTATTTTGTTTGATGCTTGAATAACAAGAATTTTTGTTTTTGATTACTAATTCTAAAAACGCAAAAGAAAGCAAGTAAGAGCACGTAATCAAATAAGGAAACAAACGACTAAAGTAAAAACGTTAACGGGAATTCTAAAACGCAACATTTAAGCAAGTAATTCAAATTTTAATCCTACAAACTCAAATTTAATTTTTATAAATCCTAAATGACTAAAAATAATTTTCTGAAAAAGAATTATATTTTTTTGATTTTTATTTTATTTATTATGAATTTAAAACGATTTTAATCTAGAAAAATAATTAAAAATAGTAAACTACTCCTAAAAATTCTAGAAAAATTATGGAAAGTACTTAAGACTACCAGGAATCTAGTAAAAATAAAAAACAGGAAGGTATACTTAATGAATAAGCAGTAAATAAGCAATTTAGCACGATTAAGCAAAACACTAAAGTTACTATAAGAAATTGATGTTGCAGAATGCTATTGGAAAAGTCCCAAGGGCGCAGTTGGTTAGTGTGTGTTGTGTTGAGGTGTATGTGTGCTAAGGGGAAGGTCACAGGTTCGAACCTGTGGCCTTTCTTTTTGGTGAAATATTTTCTTTTTCTTTTTCTTTTTGAAAACTTAATAATAATCTGACATTAAGCAACTTTTGCAAAAACACTTTTTCTAAAACTTACAAATAAGCACAGAAATGAGCAATTTAAGATGACAGAAATGCTTAAAAACTGACAAGCTTTTGAGCTTTTACTGAATAAGCCTAAAAGACCCTATAAGCTAGGACAAAATCTGAATAAGCTAAATATACCTAACACTAGACTCAAATAAGCAAAAAGGACCAAAAATAAGCTGACAATATAAGCTGAAAAACACTGAATGACCTTAAAGACAGATTGGCTTAACAAAACTAAGAAACTTAACCTATATTTATTAAGACTCAATAAGCTAAAAGAAAAACCAATAAGCTTAACATAGACCTTAAGCTTAGACTAAATAAGCACAAGAGACCACAATTAAGCTCACACAATAAGCTGATAAGCTCATTAAGACCTCAAACACTTTGCACAATTTTTGGACTTAAAAGGAATTAAGACAGCCTTTTGGCACAACTTTGACACAAAAATAAGCTTTAATAAGCTTAAGCCAAACCTAAAACAGATAAAGTTTCATAGCCAAATTACCCAAATAAGCAAGAAATTAAAATGTTGATCCACCAAATAAGCTATAAAAAACTTCTTAGAAAGGACAGCATATACTGATTACAATCAGTATGTACTGGCTTTTGCTTTTGGAAAATGGCTACTTTAAGCCCTAAAATTAAGCTAGAATAAGCTGATGAAAAGACTTAAAAGCTAAAAACAGATGAAGCTTGCTATCCTAAGAGCTTATACTTTCAAATTCAGGTCTTAAAACTAACATTAACTTACCCTAATTCATTCATGAAAACTGACTTTTGAACAAACTAAAAACTAAGAACCTTAAACAATTTTGACTCAAAAATGCACAAGACAAATACTCACTCAACCCTAGCCTATTCTACTGCATTCTGACCTTAAACAAGAAGGAAAACATAACCTAAAAACCCTTAATCAAATCATAAGCAAATAAGCTGAAATAGAAACTATCTTAACTACAGATTTAAGCCATGGGTATAAAAACCTTGAAAAGCCACTCTAACCTTTTAAAACTTATAAAAGCTGCCTTATAAGCTTAGTTTGGGCTTATCAAATCTGAATTAAAGGTCACCAAGCAATCAAACAGTACTAACCTTGGTTAGTACTGCTTGTGCCAAACACCCCTTAATGAGATTGAAAAACATTTTTAAGCTGAAAACAGTTTTCAACAAGTCTTAAAAAGCTAAATCAGATTAAGATGATAAGATATTAAGCACATTTAAAAACTAAACTTGGAAAAATAAGCACTTAGACATAAGCTACATTAACAAACATCTTTTTGGATTTTCTAAGACAGATTTATATGAAAACTTAAACTATAGATATCAAACTACAAATAAGCATTAATTAATATCTAAAGACAATAATAAGCAGATGTAAGCAGATTTAAACAGCAGTTAAGCACTAGATAAGCAATACAAATAGCAGACAATATTAAGCTAAATAAGAGTGATATAGAAGTGTACCTTGATCACAAGCTCAAAACAAGGATAAATTAAGCTTTAATAAGCTCAGATCTCCAAGCTCTAGCTTGTTTAGAACTAGCTAGTAAGGTCTATAAGCCCATCCACAATTGGCTTATCATCCATTATATAAGATGAGGTAAATTTAGGGGAGATTTAAGTAAGATTCCAAACTCAGTTAAACTTTTGAGGCTTAACTGAGTATATTCTAGCTTAGTAAGTATTAAGAGCTTATTGAGAGCTTTTTAGATTTAAATTAAGCTTAAACAAATCATAAATGCAATAAGTAAAGACATGAATTTAAGAGCAACTGAATTTTATTGATAATAAACGTGAGTTACAAACTTTTAAGAAGGAAAATACATCAAATTAAGAACGATAAGCTATAATTTAAAAACAATAAGCTAAATACTAACTTAAGCTAAAAACTACACTAGATCCTCCTCTCCATCATCCAACTGTGTGTGAGAGGCTCCTTTTATAGGCGTATAGAGAACCTTCTAGCCTCTTAGATGCTCCCCCATCTTCTAATCATAGCCCTCAATCTTGATTGCTCTCCAAGTCGTCCAATCTTAGCCGTTGGATGAGTGACACACATGATTAGCCAATGATTGGCCTTGGGATTGCCAGCGTGGCTCCCAAAGGCGTCATTGCGTGCGTCATTTTGTTTCTAGAAGGGTTAATGGTAATTAGAGGTGCAGGGTAAAATTGGGACGGAGGGTGAACAGTGAAAACTGTTTTCCCGCCCCTTTTCTTTTCTATTTCGTTTGTTTGACCAAGTCGTATAGAAGGTTGACTTGGGCTTTCGAATTCATGTTAAGAGGATTTTGGGCCTATGGATATGTATTTGGGCTTTTAGGCTTTTATTGTTTAGGGTTTGGGCTGACCCGACCTAATAAGTGGGCTCGGGTTGGTCCATAAAATACGGGTACGCCTTCGGCTTCAACTTTTCATACTCTTTCCATCTCGTGTTCGTTTTTGTCCTATTTTGGCCTTTTTCATGTGATATTTGAAATATCCGTACATACACATCACAAAAGACAAAATACACAATACACAAGCATAATTTGCATTATTTCATCTTTTTAGGATCATTTTTTATATAAAACGGATATGTGATTTTTCACATATCAAAGACCATCCTTTACTCCTCTTCTCCTTCCTGAAGACGTTTAAGGGTTTTCGGAGTCATACTCTTCATACCAAGACGCGGGAGAAGGAATTCGAACCGCTCTCTAGGTAATGCATTGGTGAATATGTCCGCAAGTTGATAATCCATCGTCACGAAGTGGGCTCGGGTTGGTCCATAAAATACGGGTACCCCTTCGGCTTTAGCTTTTCATACTCTTTCCATCTCGTGTTCGTTTTTGTCCCATTTTGGCTTTCTTCATGTGATATTTGAAATATCTGTACCTACACATCACAAAAGACAAAATACACAATACACAAGCATAATTTGCATTATTTTATCTTTTTAGGGTCATTTTTTATATAAAATGGATATTTGATTTTTCACATATCAAAGACCATCCTTTACTCCTCTTCTCCTTCCTGAAGACGTTTAAGGGTTTTCGAAGTCATACTCTTCACACCAAGACGCGGGAGAAGGAATTCGAACTGCTCTCTAGGTAATGCATTGGTAAATATGTCCGCAAGCTGATAATTTGTCATTACGAAGTACAATTCAATCACGCCCTTTTCAACCTGCTCTCTAATGAAATGGTGTCAGATGTCAATGTGCTTAGACCTGGAGTGCTGGACATTGTTGCAGCATAGAGCAATAGCATTATGGTTTTCACAATACAGGGGAATCTTATTGAAGGCAAAACCGTAGTCTGTCAGCTGTGACCTCGTCCAAAGTATCTGAGCACAACATCCAGACATGGCAATGTATTCAGCCTTTGTAGTTGAGATTGCAGTGCTCTTTTGTTTCTTTGATGACCAGCTAACTAATTTATCTCCAAGGAATTGAGCACTTCCTGATGTACTTATTCGTGTATCCTGACAACCATGGTCCAAATCTGCATAGGCCGTTAGTGGAATAGCGGTGTCTTTCGGATACCAAAGTCCCCAATTAATGGTTCCTTTGAGATACCAAAAGACCCGTTTAAGTGCTTCAAGGTGCTTTTTGGTAGGCGATTCCTGATACCTAGCACACATGCATACGGCGAATACAAGGTCAGGTTTGCTGGCAGTGAGGTACATTAGGGAGCCGACCATACTACGAAATCGAGTCTGGTCAACTGGAATCCATAAGGGGTCCTCATCCAGTTTAAGTCGATCCACCATGGGTGTATCAACAGGGTCACACGAATCCATCTCAAATTTCTTTAATATTTCGAGAGCAAATTTTGATTGATTAATAAAAATGCCTTTGGGGTTTTGAGAGACTTGTAATCCTAAGAAAAAAGACATTTGTCCCATCATTGACATTTGAAATTTAGCACTTATCTCATTGGAAAATATGTCACATGCTTTAGGGTCGGTCGAGGCAAATATGATATCATCTACATATATTTGAACAAGAAGGATATGTTTGCCTGTTTTTTGAGTGAATAATGTCAGGTCAACTGCACCCTTAGAAAACTTGTTGTCCAGAAGAAACCGTGACAATGTGTCATACCACGCCCAAGGAGCCTGCTTTAAGCCATACAGAGCCTTCTTCAGACGATAAACATGTGTCGGATGTTCTGGATCAACGAATCCCTCTGGTTGACTAACATAGACTTCTTCCTTCAACTCGCCATTAATGAATGCTGTCTTGACATCCATTTGATAGATGATCATGTTTTTATTAGTGACATTGGCAATGAATATTCTTATAGCCTCGATGCGTGCAACCGGTGTAAAAGATTCCTCGAAATCAATTCCCTCCTCTTGACGATATCCCTTGGCCACCAACCTTGCCTTGTTTTTTAGAACATCACCATACTCATCAAGCTTAACTTTGTAAATCCACTTGAGAGATATAATCATGACACAGTCTGGTTGAGGTACTAATTCCCATACTTGAAGTCGATCAAATTCGTGAATCTCGTCTTGCATGGCTTGAAACCAGCAATCTTCAGTTATGGCAGATTTGAAGTTCTTTGGTTTGACTTTTGACAATACAGAGTTATACAAGTACCACAGGGTATCGGTTGCAAGTTGTTTTCTGGTGGATACCTGTCTAGAGGGATTGCAAATGATGTTATCAAGTGGGTGATCCTTGCTCCATTTCCCGAGATGATGATGTGTTTGAGTGACATAGGTTGATTCTGTTGAACTAACATCCTCGGATGATGATGCTTCAGAACTAGGTTCTGGAGCAAATACATTTACGAATGGATTGTTGTCAACAGGAGCAAACGGATTGTCTTCAAAGATAGTTGATCCAACAGCAACACCTTGATGTGAACACGGAGATTATAATGCCGAAGATGACGGTGAATGACTTGGAGAAGGTGCATCTTGATCAATGGTAGTAAATGAAGGTGTACCGGCTGAGTTGACTGGGACTGGAACTGCTAGAGCAGGGGAAATCGGTCTTTCAACACGAGAAGGTTCCAGGTATTCATCGAACATTAGTTGGAATAAAATCTCCAGTTCTTTATTAGTGGGGGGTACATAAGGTGCTGCATGAACCAGATTGGGTACGAGCCCTAAACTTATCTGTCCAGGCATCAGAAAAGTAGGCGTGGGTCCTATACTGAGTTGCACAGGAGCCAATGGCTCAGACAACTCATCGAATTAAACGTGAATTGTTTCCATAATTCGTCGGGTTCTTTTGTTGTAGATTCTGTAACCTTCCTGCTTGGTACATAACCAACGAAAATTCTAATATTAGCTGTTGGTTGTAATTTTTCAAGATCCTCGTCGTCATTAGTAAGGTAACAAAGAGCAACAAAGACTCGAAAAAAGGTTAGATCGGGCTTCTTATCATGCACCAGTTCATATGGGGTTTTGTTATGACGAGTGTGAATGGGTGATCGATTTTGGGTGTAATAAGCGGTAGCAATAGCTTCTGCCCATAGAAACATCGGAGCCTTGGAAAATATCAACATTGTCCTAACAGCCTCTACAAGAGTACGGTTATGTCTTTCGACAACGCCATTCTGATGTGGAGTCTTGAGAACTGATTTTTGGTGACAAAATGCTAACACGTTCATAATATTCAGTCAGAACTTGATTAACAAATTTTGTGCCATTATCGGTACGAATGTATCTGACAGTTTTGTTGAGACCGATTTGTATTTGCTTCAGAAATTTGATGACGACCTCTGAGGTTTCATCTTTCGATCTAAAAAACTTAACCTAAGTAAACCTTGAATAGTCATATACGATGACTAAGATGCATTTATTCCCAATAATTATTTGCACTCGCATAGGTCCACATAAATCCATATGAAGGGTATTAAGAACTTCCAAGTTGGTGTTTTCAACTTTGGGTGTGTGGGTATGCTTTTTGCTCTTCCCTAGTTGACATGCAGAGCAAATATGATCTTTCTCAAACTACAATCTAGGTAAACCTCTTACTAAATCCTTTTTGGCAAGGTCATTGATGGTACCGAAGTTCAAGTGGTTCAAACGTCGATGTCATAACCATGATTTGTTCTTGGAGGCTTTGGACAACAAGCAGATTGGGGAGGACTTCATCATGTCTTCAACCGAGATAGTGTACACATAAGAACCATGAGAACATTTGATTACTTCAACACCATCAGTATCGCAAATGAAACATGAGTGCTTTTGGAATGCAACTTCGAGATTAGAGTCACAAAATTGTCCGACAGAAAACAGATTATGTCCCAGTCCTTCCACATAGTATACCCTGGAGATCACACTATCACCAATCACGTAATCTCCATAACCCATGATAGCACCAAAGTGGTCATTCCCGAATCTAAGTGTCTTGATGAACTTTTTCACAAAATTCCTGAGTCGTGAGCGATCCCCCGTCATATGTTTTGAGCAACCTGAGTCCAAATACCAAAGGATGATCTGTACGACATGCATTTGAAAACAGACGAAGATGGAAAGTTTGGAAAGTTGGATCCCCAATTCTGGTTGGGTTCCTGTTGGTTAGCATGAACAATGGCCTAATACTCAGGTGAAGTGGGAAGGCGAACAAGAACTGCCTGATACTGTTGGTTTCTACGTTGGTATCTAGTTAGAGGTTTCTGAGCTGTGTGACTTAGTTTCTTAGTTATCACAGATTTACTAGTACTAATGTTTTTAGTGTGTGTAGCAGTCATGACTTTGGGTTTAGTGAGCCTAGTTAAAGGGTACCGTTCTCCTAAAGTGAATATTATTCCCGTGGGCCTCCATTGGTAACCAACATTGGTAAGTATATTGCATGTTGGTTTCCAGACTTGCTTGACTTGCTTAGGTTTCCAGACTTGCTGAACTTTACGCATAACATTTTTAACAGATGGGGATGCATTCACATAGTGCAAATAATTAACCACACACATATCATGATTTCCAGAAATTAAGCATTTGTTACATGTCTTGCAAACATAATGAGAATTCGAATTAATTACAGTACGCTGAGAGCTAATACTAGAATCAATATAATTTGCGGTTTTCAAACTAGACTTATTGGTCCTAGGGTGTTCTTTTACTTTTTTCTTGTTGACACTCTTAGCCGGCAAGATCCTATTTTTCTTGGTATTGCTCCTAGGCTGTGATCCGCTAGCATCAGTGCAACTGTTTACTCCTGTAGAAGGAGGCACAGGGACATTAGTCTTCTGAATGTTCAGTTGCTCTACATGTTTGTGTGTGTTACTATTTGATGTTTCACATTGGTCCTCAAAAGTAACTTGCTTTTTCCTAGTTAAAGGGGTAGCAGCATGCTTTTTATCTCGTGGATTGAAATCTTTCGGACAAGTGCCAATCGCGTATTCTAACAGTTCCTGAGAGTGTTTAGTGTAAAGGCAAGCAAATGCAAGTGAGCTATCTAATGGTCTTTCAACCTTAGCTTCCTCTACGATCTCGCGAAGGGTTTCCACACTTTCCTTAAGGTGTTTGAGATAATCTAGATGCACTTCCCTATTGTTCCTATTGCGAGGGGGAATTGGTTCAACATCTATCGCATACCTACCAGTGGCAAGAACTCTTGGTTTAACAGAATCCATAGTGATGCATTTCAGATTTTCATGTATTTGGGCTTTCAGATTCTCATTTTCAGTTAACAAGGCAGTTGTTTGGTCGATATGTTTGGCACGCGTGATCTTAATAGAATCATATAATTCCTTGTAATGCTGCTTAATTTTTGCATTCTCAGTCCTAAAAAGCTCATTTTGTTCTTGGAGAACGTTGACTTTTTCAGTCAATTGGGTGATCTAAAAATCTAAGGCCCTGAAATCAAGAGTACGGTGTGCTTCACTACGAGTCTCTTGTAATTGAGAGATTTGCATTCTCAATTTTTTGATGGCGTTGTCTTTTCCTTGAATGGAAGCTTTCTTTTTTCGATTACAAAAAGTGCATCTCGAGCGGGTGAAGATGTGTTGTTTCCAAAACTTTCTTTAAGGTTTTGATATTTTAACTGTAGATTTAAGTGATTTACCTCAAGACTGGAAAAAGGTTTTACTAATTCAGTATGATCATCCTTTTGAACCTTATCAAGTAATTGAGAAAGCTCGGCTTCAAGTTCCATATAACGTGCTTGAACAACAGTGTGGGCGACATGTATTTCAGTAAATCTAGATACAGTAAGCTCAGGATTCATTGCAATATAAAACACTTCTTTGGACAAGCAATCATCAATTAAATTATCATTAGCAATGAGGAGATTTTTCTGCTCAATCTCATCATGCTTCCTAATCATAACATTTTGGTCAACCTCAGCTTCTAACTCTTCAAAAATTTATTTCATTTCTTTAATTTCTTTAGTTAGAGCTTTTTGAATACCCTCAAAATGTTCTTTAAGTGTTTTGAAAAATGGAATGACCTCGGTGAGATAACATTCCTTGGTTTGTTCAAAACCCCTTTCCCCTTCAGTGAGCCCCGTTGGTGTAATTCTCTTTTTACAGGTTTTTTCAAATTCCGAAAAAGTTGTATAAGTGCAAAAATATTACTCCCTTCGTCCCAATTCATTAGTCCACTTTTGACTTTTTGAAGTCTTTATGTTCACACTTTGACCAAAGATATTTTTGTTTGTGTTATATAATACTTGATGAAAATTATACCCAATGAAAATGCATTTAAAACTCAATTCATTCATATATTTTGCATCAAGTATTATACAACACAAAAATAACTAATTAAGGTCAAAGTTTATAAAGAAAGAATTCAAAAAGTCAAAAGTGGACTAATAAATTAGGACAAAGGGAGTAATTTTCACTTGACTTTTTGTTGGAAGCACCCTAGGGACAAGCGTTGCAGGTGTATTTAAAGGATACATCGTCAACGCTTTGATTGGTCGTGAAGCTGTGGTATGCTCTTTGAGAGCTTCTGCTTTCATCTTGATGAGATCCTTGGACCAAAATATCTGCTTGGGGGTCAATTGTTCTGTGGTGTGAAAGTCGCTAAGTAATTCTCTTTCAAGTAATCATGTGGTGCAATCTTAATTTTCTTTTTCACACACTATGGGTCTTTCATTTTGTCATTCATTTTCTTCCTAGTGATTTCAACTATCTCTAGGGTATCCTCTGAGTTGTGCACTATGGCCGGGACATGATTAGTTTTGATAATTTCATGACCATTATATAGAGCAGGCTGGACTTGCTTTGCACGGGTGAGGCATAAGGGGTTCTTGTAGCCAATAGCTACCTTATTCTGTTCATCATAATAGGGCTTTAGTTTACACAACATGTGAACTGTTTGAAAAGACTGGTCTTGTTTGTATAATTTATGCTCGACCTTTTCTTTTAAAGCTTTCATGTCCAAAAATTCTTCAAGGTATTTATTTTCTTTTTGTTTAAAATCCTTTTTCAAAGACGCAACTTATTCTACCATCGACTTGTTATGATTAATGGTAGAGGAAAGTTGCAGTTTTACAGAATGAAGTTGCCTTTTCAAATTTTCTTCCTTACGATTACGATAAGCGATAACTATCCTTAATTGTTCATTAATCTTTTGTTCTCTTTCAGTTAATTCAAACTTAGTCTGTCTTTCATATAGTTCAACTTGTTCCTTATATGTCATAAGTTCAGCAGTCAATGATTTGTCAACTACATTGTTCTGTGTGGTCACAGAGACACATTGGGCAGACGGTTCATATATATCATTAAGTATTATCATGTATGCATCATTTGGTACAGAAGATGCATTACTTTGTACAACTGGCACTGCGTTGTCCTTTATATACTGATCATATGGAATCATATTACTATCACTCGTATAATCAGTATGTAAGTCGACAACGTAGTATGGTAGTACATCGTCATGCATCTCGTGTACTTCATGATGTTCACAAACATCATCCTGATAGTGATCATTATCGTGTACCTCAGATAGAATGTCCGAATCATAAGACGGACTGGCTTCATCATAAACAGGATCTGCGAATGATAGATTTGCGGTCTGTGCAGTAGGAGCCTCATCAACATCAGAATCAAAAGCATCACAGTTATCAGCTTGAAACACATTATCCACATTGAGTGCTAAGTCCTGAACTGGTTGCTCATCCACATCTTCATCAACAGCAGTTGATGTGTGCTAAAATACACATCATTTATACCCCAGAAAACACTATTAAACAGACTAAAAACATGAAATATGATAAATATTATTGCAAATATGTTTGGTTTGTGTTTTTATGTCTTGTTAGTACAAGGGATTGAAAATAAAGCAAAAACAGTGACTTTCGGTTAAGATTTGAAGACGTTTACGCGTTTTTCAAGATCAAGTCGTTAATATTTCTCGAGCATGCCATTGGAAAGAGCACGAAAAATCAAGTTCGACGGTGCTTTCAACTTTTATTGAGCCGGCCCGACACCATTTATATGAGTTGGACCGACCCATATTTATATAAGCCATAAAAGCCCATGCTAATATTAACTCACGGCCCAGCAGTTAAAATCAAATGAGATCCAGCCCAAGACCAAGTGGACTTACCAGATGGAAAGGATAAACGTGAGGCCCAATATTTTTTTGCTTATGATTGACGCACAAGAAGATATAAAATAGATGGAGGACAACAGACGTTGGGGGATATCACTTCTATCCATATCTATCTTATCCTTTCTAGTCTTCATTTTTTCTCTTTCGTTTTTTTGTTTGTTTTCGGTAGAGTAGATTAAAGGTAGATAAGAATAGGATTAGATAATTTATTTTATTTCTCATTTCCTTAATTTGTCTACACTTTGGTTCAAATGCTATCTTGATTATTTAGTTTTAAGTAAATCAACTTTTTGATTGTCATAAATTTTGTGCTCCTCTCGAAAATCAGTATCCATCATTTTAATATATTTGTTTTATTAAACCATTTATTTTAATTCAGTTTCTATTTTCGTCTTTTATATAAAACGTTTCCATTTAATAAAAAAATGGTTTTATTTTATAAAGTTTGATTTTTATTAATTTGATCGTTGATGGAGCCGTTATTATCTCCGTGTCATACCGAGCGAATTTCGGGTTTTATCTTCTTACTCTCTTCTTTACTATATTAGTTTAGCATTACTTATTTT
>BQNB010101986.1:0-13163 GCA_026074375.1 Tanacetum coccineum
TATCTTTTAAGAGTGAATTTTCCTTAGGGAATTTTCTTAATTGCTCTTGTGGTATTATATAGTGTATTTTATCGTGTACCAATTACTAATAGAATCTCATGTGATTTAGTTTGAATCTTATGTGAATCAGTTTGAATCTCATGTGATGTTTTTGAAACACCTTCTGGTGTTATAAGAATCAGAAGGGATTCTTCTTGAATCACAAGGGATTCTGTTTGAATCACAAGGGATTCTGTTGAATCACATGTGATTTAATTTAGGTAAAATCACATGTAATCAGGGGGCGATTGCAAGGGATCATGTATTAAAAACATAAAGTAAAATACTTACAAGAAGTTCGCATGCTTGTTTATATTTTGAATCATAAGTTGATCCAGATTCCATGTTATCAAGTATCGTCATTGATGTTCTATCTGTAATGCTGAACACTACAACATAAAAATGTTTTGACAAGCGCATTGGAAAAAAGGCCTGATTTTAAAAAAATAAAAATTATGAATATGTAAAAATAAAAATTATGAATAAGTAAAATAAAAAACATATTTAAATGAAGTGTAAAATTCAGTTTGAATCTCATGTGATTCTGTTTGAATCTCATGTGATTCTGTTTGAATCTCATGTGATTCTGTTTGAATCTCATTATTAAAAAATAAAAATTATGAATAAGTAAAATTCAAAAAAAAGAAGCTATTTTACCAAGTCAATGCTACTTAGAGCCAAGCCCTCAACATTATCCTTAAACTCGGTTGAAACTTCTGCTGCAAAACTTTTCCATTTTTCTTCATAGGTAGACAAGGTCCCATCAATAAGTAAAAAAATTGTTATGAACAATAAATAGTTGTATAGTAAAATATATTTATTTAAGACACTTACAATACAGCCCGTTGGGAAAAAATGCCTTGATAAAGATCCATCATTTCTAAAACGATCTTCATAGTTAAGAATCTCAGCCCAACAATCAACTACATTCGCGTCAATACACAAGCCCGGTGATAATGTTTCCATGTTCAATCGAATTCCAAGTACTTTTTCCTCACCAGAAGTTGTTTCAAACACAGTTTCACTATACAAAAGCATAAAAAATGATGAATACATGCAAAATATTTGACTTATACTAACATAATCACATGAGATTCAAAAGGAATCTCTTGTGATTCTTATTGAATGGTGCCTTATATAAAAAAAATAAACATGTAAACTTACATCTTGTCGCGCTGCATCGCGAACAAACTTGCTCCAATCATAAACTCAGTCCTATTAATTTTTGGTAAAACCTTTGTCTTTTTGTTCATATAAGGAGATAGGATGTACGAAGATGGTTTCACCATTAGTTTATTAGGACTCGGGCTTGCTTTTGAATGACGTGTAACTAATATTTTTGGAGTAATTGTGCCTTCATTATTTCTCCGCATATCTTCAGCAACTGCATCCAGCGCATCACCCTGGAAAAAAAGATTTAATTAAAAAAAAAGAAATCAATGGGAAAAGAAATAAAGTGGGATTATGTTCAGAATATTACATATAGATATTCATCAACTACACAGTCAATCTGTTCTAAAACAAAATCTGAATTTGCATCTATCCACTGACTGAAAGACTCAGGTGTACACGTGATCTCATCAGATTCTTCAACAACATTTTCTTTTGTCGTTGCATCAACTTCTTTTGTCGTTGCATCAACTTCTTTTGTCGTTGCATCAACTTCTTTTGTCGTTGCATCAACTTCTTTTGTCGTTGCATCAACTTGTTTCTCAATAGACTTACAACCTCCATCCTCATCATCCCCATTACCAGCGTCATCCTCATTCCCATTGCCATCACCCCCAACATCATCATCATTTCTAGAATCCGCATTGTCATCATCCCGATTCACATCACTATCACCCCTAGCATCATCATCCCGAGTACCATCATCATCCCCATTACCATCCCCATCATCACCATCTACAGAATTCATACCAACATCAAATGAAATAGGATCTTTAAACACTTGAACATACTTTTCTTGAAGTTCAACGAACTTTCCATCACCATGATAATCTGAGTTAGCTTTCCTCAATAAATCTTCTAGACGAACTCTTTCAGAACAAATAGAAGCAAGCTTTTCTTCAGCTCTTTTAAACAAATCCTGTATTTAATCAAATGCAGTACAATATCATAACTGATAAATATACGAGATTAAAGTTTGAATCTCATGAGATTCAAAGTGAATCACATGAGATTTTTGTGGAATCACATGAGATTAAAGTTTGAATCTCATGAGATTAAAGTTTGAATCTCATGAGATTCAAAGTGAATCACATGAGATCAGACAGGATCTCATGAGATTAATGTTTGAATCTCATGTGATTCATGATTGAAGGCAGTCTAAAACACATACCTCTTTCTCGGAATTTTCCACAGAACCAATAAAACCTTCTGCTTCTTTCACCTCAGTTTCGGTCCAGTCAGAATTAAGATCTAAAAGCCCGACCACACGCTTTTTAAGTTCCAGCTCTTGCCTTTGTCTCATCAAGTATGATGTCCAATTTTTAACAGCTGGCCGTGTGCGAACAACCGGAAACCTTTCGAAATTGGTTGAATCTAGATATAAAAGCTGATAAGAAAAGAAAAAAACAAAAATTAGCTGAATTTAGAAACATGAAAAAGAACATTTAGTGGAAATTAGAAACTTACAATAAGGAAGGTTAATGGACCGAGGTAATTATTAGTTCCTTTCGGGAGTTTACTGTCTCGAAGACAGTCATAAACATATCCACACCAATCAATATCAGAAATCACTGTATCTTCCCGAACGCGTTTAACAACATCCAGACAAATCTCGCCTTTCAACCCATCAGCCTTACACATTGTGTTAGTAAACAAAGTAAGAAAATTAACTTTAAAAAGAAAGTCAATTTCTTGAGATTCAACCAATTTCCGAGCAATATCATTAACTCGGATTTTCTTCAATGCTATAGGAGAAAATTGATCAGCCCACTCCTTTACAAACTCATCACCAGTTTCTCTTTCATCCAATTTAAATAAGGAATATCCTCCAACTGGAATACCTAACATATCATGGATTTTTGAACGGGTTACCTCAATTTGATCACCCGTATCTAAGCTCAACTTGTAATTTTTGAACCGGGAAACAACAAACCATCCCAACTTCATAGGGAGTTTATCTATGGAGGCATTGTTTAATGAACTAAACCCTATATCATTCAAAAATCGCAACATATCAACACTTGAATTTCGGATGGCAGAAAAAAGGGATACATGAGTTGTCCTTGCATGAAAAGAAGGAAAAGTCGAAAGATACTCTTGATATGCAGCTTCTTCAGACGTTAGCTGTTTCTCTTTATTCTTACCTTTCCTCGAGACACACTCCTCTTCAGATTCTTTCTTGACCTTCTTTTTAATTTATTAATCATTCGCTCCATAGTTTCTCTATTAATAGACGAAGAATCCGAATAAGAATCATTCCTCTTTCTCTTCAACTTTTTTTGCTTTTTACTATGATCTTCTTCATCAAAGGAATCTGAATCAAAATCCGGACCACCCTTCCTTTTTCTCTTCACCTCAGCCTTAATCTTCCTTTTTTTGGCTTTTGGTCACAAACTTCATCAGACGAAGAATCATAATCAACTTCAGGTTTCTTTTTACTATGATCTTTCTTCGATAAAATCCTTTTACACACAGAAGCTTTCTCCTTAACTTCAGGCGTAGGCTTATACCTTAAAACAAGAACTTCTGAATGTACCTTGTGCTTGCCCTTAGGAATATCAGCCTTTTCCTTCTTATTTGGAAGCTCAGACGAAGCATTACCCTTTGGCTTGTCTTTCGAAACAGCATTCAATGCCTGGTCCTTTTTAAACAAATCCTATAGTTGATCAAATTCAGTACTATAGTTAATCACATGAGGTTAATGTTGGGAATTAAAGAGCTTCTACAAGATATGCTGCTGAAGAACTTAGTACCGTTAGTTGAAGAACTTAGTACTGCTAGTACAATGTTAGTACTGTCAGCATATAGTTAGTACTGTTAGTTATATAGTTAGTACTGCTTATGAGATATGCATGAGTTATATTAGGAATAGATATGCATGATCTGTTAACGCATTTTGTAAGCCTATTAGGGTTTTTCCTTGGTGTATAAAAGGAACCCTTACGGCGTAGTTAGGATATCAATTGATAGATAATAGAAGCAGATCAATATTCATAGATTAGTTGTTAGGCAAAACATATAGTTGTTTTGTGATTTGTTCAATATAAGTGAAAGTTCTGTGTTCCTCGCCTTGTCTGCAACAGCCTCTTTATCAACCTTGTCCTTATGAAGCTTTGTCAGAACATTACTTTTACCAAGAGACAGCTTATTCTTTACAACAGCCTCTTTATCAACCTTATGACTATACCTTAAAGCCTCATTCACAACAACCGGCTTCTCCTTCACACTAGCCGGATTTTCCTTCACAAAATCTAACTTTTCCTTCACAACATCTGGATTTTCATTCACAACATCCAACTTTTCATTCACAACGACGACATCAGGCTTTTCCTTACCACTCTCTTTTACAACTTCATTAGTGACCGGATTATATTGAGTTATAGGCGTTGGGTTCAAAAACCTTTCACTCATCGGAACCCGCCCTTTCTTAGGAGAATCACTACCCCTACGTCCCTTAACACCTAACATTAAACAAAAAATATAAAAAACCGTTAGTAAACAAAAAAGAATCACAAACTGCTGCATATTTCGTTAAAACATCAGTAACAAATTCCCTAATTTAGAACACTCAAAAGCTCAAAACAGATTAAGCATATGACCTAATGAGCTTATAACAATCACATATGGAGATTCACAACAGAACATACAAATTCCTAATTAAAACACTCAAAAGCTCAAAAAAAATTAAGCATATGACCTAATGAGCTTATAACAATCACATGAGATTCACAGCAGAATCTCATGAGATTCACAACAGAATCAATAACAAATTCCCTAATTTAGAACACTCAAAAGCTCAAACAAATAAGCAATGACCAATGAGCTTTATAACCAACAATCAAATCCTCAACCTAACATAATAAACTAACTTTAGAACAACAATGTCTGATATATCATCTATCTAAAACACAATAAACTAACTTTGGAACAATAATTTCTGATCTATGATCTATCTAACTTATGTCTGATCTATTTACATAACCTAAAAACACAATGAGCACAAAAAATAAGCAACAAAAAACTGAATAAACAACAAAACACTGATAATAAGCAAAAAAAATAAGCAACAAACCTAAAAACACAATAAGCACAAAAAATAAGCAAAAAAAGATAAAAAGAAGTATATACTAGACGACATCTTAGATAGATTTAGTTCTTCTCGTATGTCCATTTGAATAAAAAATAGTTAGGGTTTGATTAATTTTGGGGTGGTTAGATGATGTGTGTGTGGGTAGATGATGGCTTGTGATGTTTTCGGTGAGGGTTTGTGTGGGTTTGATTAATTTGTTAGGGTTCCGGCGATGTTTGTTATGGTTTCATTTGGGGGTGGGTAGATGGTTGTTAGGGTTCTGGTGAGAGGTGGGTGGTTGGCGACGGTTGTTAGGGTTTCGATGGATGGTTGTTAGGGTGCCGATAGATGGTGAGAGGTGGGTGGTTAGAGACTGTGTGTAAATTTAAATGAAATGATAGGTGAGAGACGAGGTATTGGGTGGGTAGATGTATCAAATCGTGACCATCCAATTTAGATGAAATGAATGGTCAAGATTGACTTATTTGTTTATTTAGACCTTTTTATAGAACTTTTGTCATGTATATAAACCACGACTCTTCTTCCTTCTATATTGATCGACACACTAAAAAAAACTACGACAATCAAAATTAGGCTGACCAAAAATATCCCTAATCAACATCCGTTAATCTGGTTTGTCAAAGGTATGTTTTTCAATTTATGAATTTAAGTTACATCAATCATCAATTTATGGATTATTGATTTAGGCTTTTGTATTAAGAACCATTATACAAATGATTGAAACCATAAAAATATTGGATATGTCCAGTAGATAGATGAATGGTGTTAGTAAACCTATATGAATATGCGTAAATTTGTTGAGCCTCAATTAAGTAAACTGAAAAATTTCTATTAGGAATTGATTTTTGGAGTTTAATAATTTATATATTAGGGGGGGGAGTATATATAAAAAATCAGAGTTTTAAACCGGGCTGAAAACGTGAACCGGTCATCTGACCAGAAGCCGGTTTTGGCCGAAAACCCCGGTTGAACCGTGACCCGATGGCTCGACCGGGTTAATTAAAAAATTGATTTTTAAAACATTGTACAAAATATATAAGAAGATTCATAATTGTGTTGACTTTTAATTACAACCATTAATGTATCAGGAAAACAATTACTAAAAATGGATTAGGCTTTGCATTATGAGGGGTAACACTGAAATCCTTTAAGGTTTATTGAACCAAGTTTTATGGTCATCTTATTTATGTAAATCAGCATTGTGTATATGGAGCTTTTAACTCACCCTATAAGAAAAGTTGTTAGGTTCAAGCGGGCATTATTGGATGCCCATTTTAAAAGGGAATATGGGTGACTCTTAACTAAATTCAGGAAAGAGATTATCATGTTTACATAAAACCTCATTTTAGTAAAACCAACTTTTTAGTGCTTGGGTAACCTACTTCTGTTAGGTGTCTAATTATTTGGGAGAGAATGTCGAATGAGTAATTCATTAAATATTAAGCGCGAATGATTATTTTTGAAAATATATAAGTTAAGCATAAGCCTCAAGTGAAGCTTTTTGAATACTTTACAACCCTTTAAGATGCACATCTCAGTTTTCTCTGCATTAAATAATTCAATGGGCTATAAGACTCATGTCCCTTTTAGTCATCGGCAGAACCTCAAATATGCAAATCGACATAGTGCTTCCTTTCCGCCAACGACTACCTGCATCAGCAACCAGTTAATAGCCAATATGTGGAGATTTTTTGACAATGCATTTTTTCTCCGCCATATGTTGCACAACAAAAAAGCCTTATGATCAACGAGATTGACAACTAAGATAATGTTGGTAAGACTTGATTGTACAAGGATAAGTACTATCATGTTAATAGGTGTTTGGATTTGTGTATTGAAATTTATCTTTAATATTTAATTGTTTGGATAAAAAAATTATTAAGGGTAAAAACAAATTTACCAATTACTTTAATATTTTATGCAGTGCATATGCACTGCCTGCTTCATATCAATCGCTCATGACAGATCATGAATCAACAATTATTGATTTCTAACCAGATGGTGAGCTCTAATTATACTTATGCCTGTATAATAACCTTTTGGTGATTTGTTAACAATTTTTGAGGGTATCTGCAAGCTACCTTTCATTAACGAAGAGCACCTGCTATCTGCAACAAAGATGATCGAGAAGGAATTCAATGTGAGATCAAACTTCAATTTATTATACATCTGATCTTGACTTGACTTAATTATATTATCTTATAATGTTGCTTATGCTAATCAGGAGGAGGAAGTTAAAAGAAATGGGGTAAATGTTGACCTGAAAGTTTGCTTCAAGAATCATCTTTACCTTCAATGATAAGGGTGTTATCGATCAAGCTTGATAAATGCTTAAGGTTTTGATTTTACTTATTTGGCTATTCTGGTGGATTGTTTTACTAATTTATATGTTTTTATGTTGTTCTGAATTAAGTGGAGATATAAAAGGTTATGTCCTCCCTAAGCCAGAGTCCAAAAGACAATGGTATTCAAGAATAACATTTTACTGAACTTTTGTGGTTCTGTTTAGCAACCTTCAAATGAGGAACCTATTTTCTATTAGCTGATTATTCTTTACATTGAACTGGAATTAGGTGAATAGCGTCCAAAATCACTTAAGCCAGACGAGGAACAACTTTTATGTGAATTTTATGAGTTCAAACATCAAGACGTATGTGACGCCTTCAAATTCCCTAGAAAAATACAGGTACAACGTCACTTTTTACCACACAATAAAGTAAATCCTCACTGTTTCGTTTTACTTTTCAGAATGCTCTTTTCTTATGATTTGTAGGCAACCGTTCTCATATATTTTAAAATTTTGTATATACAATAGTTTGTGATGGAGCATCATCCAAAAGAAATAGTGTAAAGTTGATTTAACCTAATATGCAATGATTTTGTTTAAGAAGAAACATTTCACATTTGCCCCTTTAAAAAACATATTTATGTTAAACAAGTTGACTTGCATCTATACGGCATGTAAAGCACAAGAAAATAATGTATCAGCTTAAGAACTTGGCAAGGGTATTGAACAAGATCATCATGTGATTCTCAATAGTGAGATGGCTGTTCTTCAGCTGTGAGAATTACTCACTTGAATGCTTATCTTTCATATTATACATGTTTGTTTAATAGTTTAACTTTTTATGTTGCACTCTCTTGGATTTGATCTTATCGTCTATTCACCTACCGCTCAGTTGACGGTTTTATCAATGATATGGAGGTTAGTTTGCCCATATATCTTCATCATTAGTTTATCACATCACTACAAATACTTTTGTTCCTGCTAATGGTTTGCACTTGCCGTGTTTGTGGAAAGAATGTATCATTGTATTATTTTCTGATATTAATATGTGCAGTCTCAGAAAGTGTACAGTCAAGATTCATATTTTAAGAAGACTGTGAAGTATGTTAGCGAACACATCATATCACTGATAATTTGATTTACCTAATAATCTAATATTACACGGATTATTTATTTGGTTTATAGCAGATTTTTTTATATTATCAATTTGAGAGATATCAACTTATTGGAGTGTATATAATCAAGTTGAAAGCATCCGTAATCATTTGCTTCACTTCATCTCGAATAGATGCTAGGTGCGTGTGATTTAAAGTTACTACATACGTTTTATGCATGTACCCGGTTTATAATTCAAATACATTGACAATAATGTGCAGGTTGATTGCCAAGTACAATCCTACCATGCATGTGTTCTCTTGAAATCGAGTTGTATGATTACAAAAGAGCCCTTTTGCTCTGCTATAAATAAATTGTTTAATTTTGTAGTTTGGTTGTGTTTATACTATAACCATATAACCATGTGGAGCTGATGTCGGTAGTGGTATAGTCCATCGGTAAGTAACCATGGATATCCTCTTTGTAAACGCATACTTATTTAAAGTAATATCTTCGAGGCTTTGGGTTAAATTGACATACTACTTAGTTATAATTAGCCAAAACTGTTAATGGAAAATTACCAGTTTTTTTCTAATGATATTGTATACTTTACACAAAACGTTAAGTAAACATTTGAGATTGTTTCTGTTATTGATACTAAGATATTCTGAAAAAAACCTCGTGCGTGTGCCACTGTTTATCTATATACTGTCTTTATATAATAAAAGGAATTACATCATTTCAGAGTTTTTTTATAAGATTAAATTTTATATGAACAATTAAATTCTGGACAATCCAGAATGCTTGATTTTGCCACGTAAAGAAAAATCGTTCGCGACTCTGAATTGGTCACTTAAAAAGTCAAAAATTAAATCAATTTAGTCAAAATTTGAAAATTTTTGGTGAAGAAATTGACTGGAGAAAAAAACACATAAACATATAGTGTGTCAAATTTATGAAAACACAAAACTATATAAAATAAGGAGTATAATTTATAAAACTTAATGATTAATTTTAAATAAATCTTATATCGGAGTTAAAGGTGTAAATTTTTAAATTTACATGTTTTATTATAACTTTAAAAAAGAAACAAATAACCCCTTTTAAATTTTTTCACCTTTAGTCTTTATATTTGAAAATACAACAAATCGTTACCCAATTTCTTATTTCCAAACAAAGATTTCCATTTATTATAATCACATCCCAAATCTACCCGCAAAAGAACTTTTTGGTGGTCGCTTTTTCTTTCTTGTCGGCCTGGGGGGAAATCATGTTGTACAACCAAAGCACATCGATGGTTCATTTGAGCCGACTTCCGGGCCTACCTAAAAGGGTATTTATCGCTGGGCGTAGTTGGCCTCACAATTGACGCAGTCAGAATAACAGAATAAATCAAAAAAAAATTAATAATCATCCTCAAGTTTATTTACTACGTTAATATATAATAAGATTTAATGAATCTATTATCTTCATTATTTCGATAATAAGCTATAGCATAACAAAACTGTATGAAACAGAAAAAAAATAAAATTATTTATTTTTACAAATGTAGTTTAAAAAAAACATAATGTCTAATGCCACATGCGTGCAGGGCTTAAATCTTAAGTAGTATTTATATGTGATTCTCTTTTATGTAATCTGTCAATTTTGAGGCTATATGTGGCTCCATCTTTGTACTGTTTGTGCATTAACTTTTTTCAGTCTGTCGGTCAGATAACAAGCAAAAAGAACCCCGCGCGTTCGCGGATGGGTTCTAATTTTTTTCTCGAATAATTTTTTTTTTCGTTTTCGGGGGGTTTTTTTGTTTTTTTTGGGCGTATGCGTTTTCGGCGGGGGCATTATTTCTTAATTATTTTCTTTTTTTGTATGATTCGGGGAAAAAAACTTTGCGTTGGGAAGGGGAATATTTTTTCCCGAATATTTTCTTTTTTTTTTTGGACGTTTTGTAATATTTTTTTTACCGGGAATTATTGTGTAAGAAAATCTTAAAATAGTTTAAAAGGTGAGAGTCCGTTTTCTATTTTTTTTTTTTTTTTTTACTTTGGGCCAGTTTCTTTTAGGCTATTTTTGGGAATTTTTGTTTTTTGGCTAATTTTTTCCAGGATCATTTTCTTTTTTTGTACGGCGATTCGGGAATTTTTTTTTCTTTTCGTTGGGACGGGTTAAATTGTTTCCCGAATATTTTTCTTTTATTTGGGACGGTTCGATATCCTTTTTTTTTAGGCCGTGAATGTAAAAAAGGTATCGTGAATCAATAAAAAACTTAACGTGTTTTTTCTTTTTTTTTGTTAATTTTTTTACGGGGATTTTTTATTTTATCAAGTAAATCAGTAAATGTTAAAATGTTGAGGGACCTTTTCTTTTTTTCATTTTTTTACTTTGGGCAGATTTTGGGCTCCACATTTAGTTTTGTCGACAAATGTGTAGAGTATTCAGTAATAATTTTTTTTTATATGGCTTACTGTGTTTGGGCCTTGTGTTTTTTAAAGTGTTTTTTTTTTTTTGCTATGTGGGTTTTTTTTTAATATAATGGGTTGCTTCTGTTGTGAGCCCATATACGGTTATTTTATATGTTACTAGGTATCGTAAGATGTCTTTTCACTGCGGGTATTTTTTTTATCTGAATAGATCGGAAACTTTTTGTAATATTTTTTGTAACCTCCTACTTTGTGCTTACAAATTTTTAAAAAAAAAAAAAAAAAAAAAAAAATCCCAAAATCGGGGATTGTGTCCCCAAAATGGGAGCGCCGCTTACTGTAGAAAAAGCCAAATATAATACCGGCGCCGTTGCTGCCACGCTATGTGTTATATTATAATTCATTTTATTTTAAACGTGCGGTCAAATTTGGTTGTTTAAACTCGAAATTCAGAGAAAAGTTGGTTAACATATATATTGTTTCGCATGTACCAAAACTGTAAGCTAACTCGGTATCCATGATATGGTTTACAATAATACATTGATTAACAAAAAGTACAATCATTTTCAAAATCTTAAAACATCCTTGTTTTCACAATCATCACATATAACCACGTTCAATCATAAATACCTTAAACCTATCTGTTACCAGTAGATACTAAAGCAGCTGCATGAAAAGTGGACATCAAGCACACACATGAGTAGAGGAATACACCTTTCCAGCTGAAGCAAAAACAATAGAATCAGAACTATAATAGCCAGCTCACTACTTGCTCTTGGAAAGCTTGCAATGAATTAAAAAATTTATCTATGCTAAGATAGTTTGGTTCATTATACTAATACTTTGATAGCTGTAACATTAGATCTTTGCTTTTCTACCTTGCCTCATAGGTTTAGATCTTGGCTGAAAGGTTCCATCATTGACTAAAAAAATGTGATCCAGTATCACACTTTGGTTTGGTACTGAATATTTACTATGTGGGCAAATTTTCATTACTTTGGGTGTGTTTGGGGAGGGGCTTATAGGGGCTTATTGGGGCTTGGGCTTTTAAAATAAGCCGGCTTATATTTATAGTTTTAAACAATCGTAATAGAATTTAGATGATTGTAAAAGCAGAAAATAGTTATGAAACAAAAGCTACATAAGCCCAAAAGCTTAAAGCAAATGAAATCACAGTTTCATGTTTTTCAATTTAGAACATATCAGTACGGATATATTAGCCATTGTTAAGCCTGTTACTGATAATTCAACAAAAGGTAAATCAACGAAAAGCTTACAGCAAAGAAGATCAAATTTGGACTTGCTACAAAAACCTTAAAATTACCTTCACACCTGAAGCACCAGAAGACCAAAATAAAAAAAAGTCAGACTCGCGTCATCAACGACTCAAATAATCTAAGTAAACATATGTTGTTCTTATATAGAATCACTTCATTGTCCAGTTAAAATGTATCTGTTGTACTTATGTTGCGGAACCCACATGAACATTTTGTAATACAAAGAAAGAACCATTTCAGTATCCATAACTCAGTTTAATGATTCTAATCTTTTACAAACCCAAGCATAATTCTATACAAAAATAAGCTTCAAGGTGGTTTAGAGTCAAGTTTAACATCAAGCACATATAATAATAAAAAATACAGTGGTTACAATAACAAAAAAACTACTCATTTTCACCCATTACCCAACTCACCCATTTTGCACCTCTAGTCAAGCCTCATAAAAGCAATTTGGAAGTTAATGGAGTTCAAGTTCGGAAGCAGCAGAATCACCCAAGTCTCCGATAGAATCCGTATACCCCCTAATAATTATGCATATAAACGCACAATCAACTTCTTATACTTTTGTATACTAAAACTAATTAAGACTATAATTGCAAAACTCTATGTTAAGATTGGTTCAATTAAGATTTAAACATACAGTGACAATTTTCAAAAATTAAAAATAGGTAACCTTTTAAGTTTTAACATAATTGGTTATAAGGTTTAGAGTAAACTGCAAAAATCATCCTTGTGGTTTGTATTTTGTGGCACTAATCATCCCTAACCGATACTATTGGCACTAA
>BQNB010101987.1:0-24349 GCA_026074375.1 Tanacetum coccineum
GGGACCACATGCCACTTTTATCTGCAATGCTTCCCCCTGCTCAAGCTGCTATAGCAGATGAAGGTACAGGGGAAGCTGCACTAAATGTCCCTCAAACCATTCCTGAGACTATTCAAGAGACTAGGCCTGAGCCTGATCAATCTCAGGAACATATACCAACACCACCAAGACCAACAACATCTGACCAAATTCTTCCAGTGTTTGAGCAGGGTCACACTTCAGACCCTAACATTGCGTCTTTTTCAGGAGCCTATGAGTCTGATCCTGACCTTTTCACTTCCATAAATGTAGAAGATGAAACACTGAGAGGATCTTTCCACACCACTCCTCCTAGGTCCACTCAAGTTCCCCCTGTAGGTCCAACCTCAGGAGGTACTGAGGACCTTGCCACACTAACTACTTTGTCTTCTCTAGTGTCTGACCTTGTGCAGAAAGTTAGTACCTTGGAATTAGAGCTTACGGCACACAAGCTGTTATTTAAGGATGTGGTAGGTAAATTGGTTAAGAAGGTTAAAGATTTGGAGTTGAAACTCAAAACAAGGAGCAGGAAGGTTGTTATGAGTGAGTTTGATAAAGAAGAGGAAGAAGAGCAGGATGTGGATCCTCTCATCAAATTGGCTAAGGCTGCTGCTGCTTCAGATGCTCATGTTGATGTTTCTCCTGGTGCTGATATTCCTCCTAGTCCACCTCTTCCTACTGGTATGTCTGCTGGTGTTTCCTCTGGTGTTTCTACTGGTACTCCTGCTGGTACATCCAACAAGGGCAAATCTCCTATCATGGAAGTAGACCCTCCTGTCAAAAGAAGGACATTTAGGCAGATGGAGGAAGATAAGCTTGGTGAGGAAGCAGCAAAAAGATTATTTGAAGAAGAGCATGCTGATTTGGAAAGACAGAGAGTGTACAAGCATTTATACTACTGGCTAGACAATGAAGCATGTTAAATCATTGTCTGATGAGCAACTTAAATCTGAGTTTGAAAAGATCAGGACCGCTGCTGCAGATCGACAATCCCAAAACATCAGGAGGACTCTTAAAAGAGCTAGTGAAGCTTTGGAACACGATGTTTCAAAGAAGCCAAAGCCAACTGAAGTTCCAATGTCATCTCAACCTGATGTACCTCAACAACAAGCTACTAATGTTCCACCTGTTGATCCTCAACAACCATCTGAGTCTTCATCACAACCTAATGTTTCAATGTCATCTGGTCCTGAGAAAAAGGGGCATACCTATGGCACTAGGAGGAAGTCTCTTGGAACCAGGAAGAAGTCCTCTACTGCATTGGACTTGGATGCTGATGACAGATCCTTCATCAGAGTTCTTTCTGATGATGATTCTGATGATGCTGATGATCCTGTTATTGTTTGGTCTGCTTTTACTACTTGGGAGGTGGTACCTACTCCATTGGGAGATATCAATGCTTTGTATATGATGGATATGTCTTCTAAATATTTTACTCATCTCAAGGAAATTCTTCATCTGGTTGATAGACAAGATTTGTTGAAGCTCTATGGGATGCTGGTCAAGTACTATGAAGACATCCACTTACTGGTGCTGGTATGATGCTGTGGGGTGATCTTCAAGTACTGTTTGAATCACATGAAGGTGGACATGGTTCTTTAGTTTGGTCTGATCAACAACAATGGCATATCAAGAGTTGGAGACTATTTCCATTTTCCAATGTTCATGTATTGGAAACCATTTCTGGCAAGGTGGTGTATATGTTTGCAGATGGGTCATATCCTCTTTCAGTTCAACTTATGAAGAAGATGCTGAAGCACAAATTGGAGATTGAAATTGATGGTGTGGGGAATGATATGACTTATGCTGAGCAGTTGATTCAATTCATCAAGAATCAAATTGCTGCTAGCATTCCTTCTGCTTGATACTGGTACCTTGTCACTCTCTTGTATATTTTCTATCTGTTTGCTGTGTTTTTAGGTTTTATTCTATATTTTGGAAAGCTTGTTGTAAATGGTTTTTGCTTTTTGGGTCAATCTTGGTTTTTGGTAGAAGCTGTTGGGTTGGATCACATTCTTTTGAACTGGTTTTTTTTGGTACAACCTGTTTTATGTGATCAAATTTGGGAACATGGTTTTCTGGCACAATTTTTCAAGGACATATTTTTGGTGCAACACCCTATGGTTCTCAATTGCCAGGCCTTTAAGGCTAGAATTAATTGAATTTTGGTTCTCAATTACCAGGCCTATCAGGCTAGAATTAATTGAGATATGGTTTCAATTCCCAGGTCTTTTGACCAGAATGAATTGATATAGCTTTAATGGTTTGCTTCAAATCATAGGGTCACTCAACTGACTGATGTTTCAAGTACCAATAAGTTGAGATGGTTTGCAATCCACCATGGGAGTAACCCTTTCTGGGTCCCAAGGATTGTCTAGCCCACAAGCAAACGGCTATGTGGTAAAGGCTTATAAAATCCGTTTATGGCTGTGATGATTTGCCAAAAATCATTAGGGTATTCCAATTCACCAATGATTCATGTTCTAAGAATTGGACTGGTTATTAATTCACCAGGGTGATGTCATGATTCCACCAAAGAGTTAGCTAGCCCAAGAGTTAATGGCTACTTGGTAAATGCTATATCAAATCCATTAATTTTCTATGATTCACCTCTTCCCAGAGTTAACACACCATGGGATGTGATGAGAATAGTATATAACCCTGAATTCATGGTTTTTATGTTGCTGATTCAGAGTTTATGAAGGTTGATGCTTTTGGTGTTCATGCTGTCAATTTCCCTATGTTGCTGCAAAGACTTTCACCTGCTATAATTAGATTTCTGATTCAAGAAGTATGGAGTTGGTTTCAAGATGGTGCTGTTCAATCCTCTAGAGTTTTTAAAGAAAGATCTATCTAAAAACTTGAAGTTAACTGTGTCAAATTCAAGTTTAGGGGAGGATTGTTAGGAATATTGTAATAGATAGTTACTACTAGTAGGTATGTAGTTCCTACTGGTAGAGTAAAAGTTCCTGCTGGTAGGTATGTAGTTCCTACTGGTAAGGATAATGTTATAGTTAGTGCTGGCAGATCAAAAGTTATTCCTGCTGGTAGAACAATATTAGTCCTGGTAGTATTATGCTTACTCCGAGTTGATAGTATAGTTAGTTAGTGATAAGGATATGCATGAGATATCCTAGGAAGTGATAATACTTATCTCTTTAGCGAGTCTTAGGTAACAGGTTGTTAGGGTTTCATGAGTATTTAAGAAACCTACGGTCATAGATGAAGGGGAGACGATCGAAAAACACTTTTATTGTTAATAGAAAAGATCCATAGAGGATCATTGTTTGAGTAATTCTTCTTCTTTAACTCTGTTGTTTATATTCCGCGTAAACAATAGTTTAATTTGTTAGAGTCTCTCTTAGAGTTGCTTGTGATTACATAAGTACTCTACAACCTTAACAGGCTTGAAGATCTATCTAGGGCTGGACCTACAAGTGGTATCAGAGCCTGGTTAGAGAGCCTCTGTTAAAGAAAGTTTACTATTCTCACTCATAAAACTTCACAATGACTTCACCAATTCCTTCACCAACATTCTCTATGCCATCACCATCACAAACATTCTCTTTCCCATCAACATCTGAACCTGTGTTCTCTGTGTCAACCTCTGAACCAGCATTTGAATCTCCAAACTCTCAAACCTCACAAAACACACAGTCTCAGCAGCAATTCCAACAATATCACACAACCACTGTCTCAAACAATAATGCAAAATTTCCTTACTTAAAGAAGGATGAATATGAGACGTGGGCCATGAAGATGGAGTACTGGATAATGAACAGTGATCACAACTTGTGGAACATTGTTCTAAATGGAAACAGCAGGAAAAAGACAGGAAGAGATCCAAAAGGAAATATTATGATACTTCCTCCTGTTTCTGTTGAGGAACACATTGCTGTTCAAAGAGAGACAAAAGCAAGAACAATATTGCTTCAGTCTCTTCCTGAGGATCACATGGCTGATTTTCATCATCTAGATGATGCAAGGGACATCTGGTTGGCTGTCAAAGCCAGGTTTGGAGGTAATGATGAGTCCAAGAAAATGCGGAAATCTATGCTGAAGCAGGAGTTTTCATTGGGACGCCTCTTCATTTAAATAAATAAATTGTAAATCCCCGAACCATAAGTTTATCAATCCATTATTTACATAAATTGGACACTTCTTTATGACAAAATAATGAAATAACAATGAGTGGCTTTAATGGTATCCAATGTGACACGAGTAATGACCCAACCCTGAACTCAGATGAACATCGAAATTCGTGAAAGGGGTCTAAAACACAATTGTTGTTTTTCTCTACCACTACGGCAGAATCTTAAGACCTCACTTTGGAGCTACCTTATCACATTCTTAAGTTATTACTTTTGCCGTTACAAATCTTTACGATCATGGACTATTTGTGGAGCTAACCGACTTGTGCACACTTGAGCTAATGGAGCTGATTCATCGAACTAAACGACTGAGTATCATAATCCGGAGTCCAATCGCATAAGCGTCACTTCTCGCGAGCTCCTCTTCATTTTATTGAACTTTATTCTGGGGATATTGTTTCTCGGGGGTCCTCACCCTCTGCATCCCATCACCATTTGTTATAGTATTGAAGTTATGGTCGCTGTTGTTGGGTCCTGGAGCGGTCCCAGCTGGTACAACTTTATCCAATAGGTAATGCAACCCCCTTAAACGAGATAAACACCTATCGACGAAACAGATAGTTTAGACTATTCATTCGGGCCACTAGTAGGAAGACTTAGGTCCGCGATACATCCATACTCTCTACTCTACAACTCTTCTAAATTATATCTCTCTACTCTATACTCTACTCTCCTCTCTCTCTTTCTCTTCTCAACTACCTCTTTATCTTTACTCTCTCAATTTCTTCTCTCTCTCTTCTCTTCTCTTTACTAATACTCCTTCTCACTTTTCTAACTACTCACTCTCTCTCTTCTACTCTTACTTACTCCTCTACTACACTCTCTCTACTCTTACTCTCTTTTTCTACTCTATCTAAGCTTTACTTCTCTTCTCTCCTCTCTACTCTTTTCTCTCTTATCTCTCACTTACCTCTCTTACTCAACTCTCTTCTAAGCATCTCTCTTACTCTAACTCTCTCTCTTCTCTCTCTTACTTCTCTCTCTACTCTTATGAACTTTCTCTACTTACCACAACTCCTCTCTCTCTCTCTTCTCTACTTCACCTGTACTTCTCACTCTCTTACACTACTTCACTCTATCTCTTCTATCTAAATCTCCAAGTACTCTACTCTTTTCATACTCTACTCTTCTTACTCCTCTCTCTTACTCTCTACTCTCACTCTCTCTACTCTTCTTTACTTCTAACTTACTCTACACTTCTCTCTCTCTACTCTCTTCACTCATCTCTCCCTCTTCTCTACTAACTTCTCAACTCTCTTAGTACTTCTTACTCTCTCGCTACTACCTTCTCTATACTCTCTCCTCAACTCATACTCTCTCCAAAATCCTACTCTTCTCCTCTCTCTCTCTCTCTCTAACTCTCTCTCTCTACTCTACATATCTCATCTCTCTCTTTCTTTATATACTACACTCTGTACTGCCTACTAACTAGTACTCAACCTCTCTAAAACTCTCTCTCGTCTCATCTCTACTTACTCTACTCTACTCTCCACTTTCTTAGCATCTTACTTACTCTACTACAAAAGCTCTGGACTAACTATACTCTCTCGTCACTCGGTTTAAGGAACCAGTAAGTTGGGTACTTACATCCATAAGCCACGTTGATGTGAATCATCGAACCTTACAGATAGTAGAAACGATACTCCCTTCCTTGGGACATATTGAAACTTATACAAACATACTCACGCGACTACACCTTCTTCTTGAGGTTTTCACTATAATGAGACTTTCCCTATAACGCGGTTATACCAGTCATAAGATCTGTAATGATATATTTTGAGATACCCATTTTGATGGATTAAATATCCTGGACAAACCTAACCAAAATTTTTGGTAGATTGAGAAGTGTAGAAACACCGAATTTTGCTGAATAAAGTTATCAGCGTCTTGTTTAGAACGAGTTATTAAACCTTAAGTCTTTCCTTGGTCACACAATCGGATAACACAAATTTAATCTCGGGACGAGATTTCTTTAAGGGGTAGGTACTGTAACATCCGAGAATTTTCGGAATTTTAAAGGAGATATAAGTTATTCCTAGGTTGATTTATCAAAAACGAGCAGCTAAACCACGTATTCACAACTCGGACTCTAAAGCAATTTGATGTAAAACGACATTCCTGACAACTTTTTAGTTTTGACTGAGACCCGAAAACAGTCAGAAGGTGACTGAAATGCCCTCGCAAGATTTAGAAACGGGAAAAATAATTAAATTACATTTAATTATCATTTTTATTAAATAAAAATATTTAATAAATTAGTCATCATTTTATTCGAAAACGTTTGTTGATAACGCGAATATACGGGTTAAAAGTTTATTTCTATTTTTACTTCTGAACGAGACGTAACCGGTTCACCAAATAAATAACGAACATTTTTATAAATGTTATAAAAATATTTATGAGATATTATCAAATAAATACTCGTTTTTATCGGAAAAATGATTTGGAAAACAATGGCGCGAGTTTCGTGACTCGAATCAACCGTTAACTAGTTCAAACGGGTCCCGAACCGATAGTTATAAAAACTATATTAAAAATTTACAAAATAGACCCTATACTATGAGGTATTATCATTTCATATTGAAAATTTTATTATATATATAAAATTTTTATATATAATAAACTTTTCCGGCGGAGTTTTCCGGTGAGCTTCAAAAAGCTTCCTCGTCACCCGATCTACCCGACCATCTACACCACTCGCCCCCACTCGCGCTTTTTCCCTCCCCCTCCGGCTGTCTCAGCCGTCATCACCATCATCATCATCAACTCGTCATCATCATCGTCATAACAACACCCACTCACCACCGCCGCAGCCTCCTCACCATCGTCACCCCCCACCAGCCAATCTCCACCATGGTCACCATCATCTCATCGTCATCTTCACCGCGACAACCATCGCTGCCATACCACCATGCCATCCCCACCGCTGCCACGACAGCCCCACCATAAGGGTGTTTGTTTCGGTGGCAGCCCCACTAATAAGTGTGGGTTTGGTTTTGCACCAGTAGGGGTGCGTTTGGCTCGGGGTTTAGAACCGCAGCGGGTCCATTTGGTTTGTCTCGCCGCTATAGGGTGCGTTCGGGTTGGGTTTATAGCAACCAAGGGGTGTTCGTTTCTGTGGCAGCCGGCACCGAGGGTGCGTTTGGTCCGGGTTGAAGCCACCACGACCCACAAGGGTGCGTGGGGTGTCGGGTCAAACCACCAGCGGGTGCTTTTGTTTGTTTGTTTTCACAAATTAGGGTGCGTTGGTTAGGGGTAATAGCAAGAAAGGGGTGAAGTTTGGCTTTAATAACCATATAGGGGTGTTTGTTTATGGGTTTTGGCAGCGAGTAGGGTGCGTTTGGATTTGTTATAGTCAAATAAGGGTGTGTTTGGCTGTGACAGCCCACATAGGGCGTGTTTGGTTTGATATAAACAGTTAAGGGGGCGTTTGGGTTGATTAGTTAAGGAGTGTTTGGCTGTGACAGCCAACAAAGGGTGCGGTTGGTATAGTGACAGCGTCTAGGGCGTGTTTGGTTTAGTTATTAACATTGAATACGGTGCGTTGGGCATAAGGAAAACAACATAAGGATGTGTTTGGTTTAAGAGAGAGAGACACAAGGGACGCGTTTGGTTTAGCGAAACAACGAGGGTTCGTGTAGTTTATATAGCAAATCAACAAATAAATATATATAACGCAAGGTTTAATAAACATGGAACCGGATCTATATATTGGTGGATTATAAAATTTCTATATTTAGTAATGTTTTACTAAACTTTTATTATTTTAATCCGATAAAAAGGACGAAGTTATATGGTTTTAAGATTTTTAAACTTGTTATATACAGTTGACCCGATAATCAAAACGAAACGATACTTTTACATGAGGCAACGCAATTTAGCCACGGACCGTCGTGGTTAACGAAATTTAGTTTATAAATATTTTTTATATTTTATAATTCGTCAGCTATACAGATAACATAATAATTATTGTAAAAGCTTTACAAAATAGTTTATTAATTGGTTAATCTTAAATCGTACGATTACGTTTACATAAGATAACATTTTATTCATTTAAGTGGTGATTTCAGAAATCGTGGGTCAAAATAATTGGTTTATTCATTACTCACCTTATTATATATAATTGCATAAGCATTATATACGTACATTAATCTTCAGGATTGTTTTTATTATATATAACTCACGGACGAGTTATTTATGGGTTTATTTTCTATTGTAATATATAAAGAATATATTACACACGTTGCGTTACTTTTCAAATTATTTATTTAACCAACCACCAAACTATTACAACTTTAAATCTAAATCTTTTGTCAACGTGTCCGCGTTTGACGTCAAACATTCATCGGGAACCCAAATTCATATCCTAGGTAGTAGGACTTTGCAGTTAAGGTTAAGCTGCAAACTTATTGATCGAGCGCTTTTATTCCGTTGTGTCGGGCATATCATATGCCTATCTGTCAATCGTTCTACAACATCAATGTGAGTTCATAGCCTCGCTTTTCAATCTTTTGAATGTTTTATAAACCCGCGAGGGGGATACATGCTTGTCTACAAACTCTTATACTTACTCGGTTATCTTATAACAACGTGATTGTTTTTAAAGGATATTGTGAGTTTATAGCCCCATGTTTTAATGGTTTTACATATATTTTTGGGGTGAGAACATGCTTGTTTACAAATGCATTTACATGGTTGATTACCTGTTTGGTTTACATACTCATTTATATATCTCGCGAGGAGATACAATACTTGGTTTAATTTTTTAACGTAAACACATTCTATACTTTTATGATTATGGATTAGCTTAAGTTGCATGAACTATTAATTACTCGGAGGGTAAGCGCGAATGTTATAAGGTAGATCTATTTGGGATTGACAATCCCCGTTCGGGTGACTAGCTATCACTGGGAACGAACGTTATACCATGTCGGATTACGATTGGATTGGCGCCTGCGGGGCCAACAATCATTACTGCCCGGGTGTTCTTGGAGGGAACACCCATGATGGGAACATATTATTTTTATTACTGCCCGGGTGTTCTTGGAGGGAACACCCATGATGGGAACATATTATTTGTATTACTGCCCGGGTGTTCTTGGAGGGAATACCCATGATGGGAACATATTCTTGTAATACTGCCCGGGTGTTCTTGGAGGGAACACCTACGATGGGTATATTCTTACTGTGCCTTGAATAAAGTGGCATACAAATAAGTCTACGTCGCAGTTTCATGAACTTAGGTGTGTAATCATAATCACAAATGATGACTATTGTATTGGATACAATGGTCATGCATACTTTACAAATCTTGGATTTGAACATATATTTATACATTTTGGAAGGACATTTAAGGATTTAAATGGTCATACAATCATTTTATGATACTGTAGGGAGACAGTAGTCACTAAACGTTTTTATATGGCACTGTGATGATACAGTGGGCAGATACATTCATTGGAACTTACGTTTATATTTACAGAAACCTATGAACTCACCAACTTTAATGTTGACACTTTTAAGCATGTTTTTCTCAGGTGAATTAGATGCTTGGATTATCTGATGTGCATTGGAGTCTAAAATGACAAGATTTCATTCATGGATTTCTACTTATATACAAATGATCAAATCTCGTTGTATCGCTTTCAAGCTTTTCATTGTGATGCAATTATGGGACAAATGTTATATCATTTTCAAGGAAATCAACGAGATTACTTTTCAAACGACACATTTAGAGGTCGTTCTCTTGTATCTAGCGCTGTGTATTATGAAGTAACTCCCCCGGACATACTTCCGCTGCGACACGTATTTTTGGGGGTGTTACAGATTGGTATCAGAGCACTGGTTATAGAGAACTAGGTTGCACATTTTACCCTAGACTATAACCTTTTCACAAATATTGCATCATATTAAACATTTTCAAAGTGCATACACTCTACTTGCTTGCGTGCTTAGGTTACTTGTTACCTTAAATGGTTACTTGACATACATATATATATATAATATATATGCTTGCAATCCTTTTTGCGTACATCGTACACTTATTTATATAAGGGTTATTATATAAATACCAGTACATTTCTTAAGACATTGTGAGTTGCACAATGGTCTTATTTATACCTCAGACATTGTAAGTTACACTAATGGGGTCTCATCATACCTCTTAGGGACAATTTTGGGATGCACAATGGTCTAACTTCGTTTCAGACATGTAAGTTAAACATTGGTCTCTAAGAATATTTTTTACTTCATACACTTTATGCAATTACCGTATTACGCGTAAGACCGTCAAAATTTTTTGTTTACATGGTATATGTTTGAATCTAAGTTTTACAAGATTGTATGGGCGGGAGTTGTAATAGGAAGATTTATAGGATAATTGCTATGTTAAGAAAACCCGTCACAGTTCTGTTCACATGGGATATTATGATTCGAGTATTACAAGTCTGTATGGCGGACTTGTAATAGGAGGTTATTATATGATAATTCTATGTTGACTGGCTGTAATCGAGACTTTTACATTATTTACTCTAACAGAGTACTTATTAAATATCTTGAAACTATGCTGATTTCCCCTGATGTTTTACTCCCCTAGTCTCCGAAGGACGATGTTCCGGAACACTCGTACATTATATCTAGAGCACATGCTATCGTCATGTCATTCATCACCTTGGAAGGTTTATGTGAGTACGCGTATTGCATCAGAAATTATTAAGTAGGATGATTTATAATCTCTTTTTTTTGAATGGGATTAGGACGCACTCTTCAGTAATAAGGAAATTGTAAATTCAGAATCCATAAGTTTTTATGTATTACTTACATAAATTAGGACGCTCCTTTATGTAAGTAATGAATTATAAATGAGTGGGCTTAATGGTATCCGATATGACACGAGTATGAACCTGAACTCGATAATCACCAGAATCCGTTAAAAAGGTCTAGAAACACAATCGTGTCTTACCACTCAGCAGGATCTTAAGGCCTCATTCGGAACTATCGTATCTCATTCTTAAGTTATTACTTTTTCCGTTGCTAATCCTCGCGATCACGAACTGTTCGTGGAACTAACAGACTTGTGCACACTTGAACTAATGGAGTTGATTCATCTCGAAATAGCAAACTGGGTACAATATTCCATCACCGTCTGTTACGGTTATTGTCGTTATGGTTGCTGTTGTTGGGTCCTGGAGTGGTCCCAGATTGTACAAACTTTATCAACTAAGTGATGAAACCCACCTTAAACAAGATATGCAATATTTCGATTAGCTATTTCAGTTGAATTACGCATTGAAGACAAATAGTAACACCATTTAGTCCTTGATACTATTTAGTACTGCCAAGTAAGTTGGGTACTTACATCCATAAGCCACGTTGATGTGAATCATCAAACCTTACAGATTGACATTTAGAAACTTATACAAACATACTCACGCGACTACACCTTTTTCTTGAGGTTTTCACTATAATGAGACCTTCCCTATAAAGCGGTTATACCAGTCATAAGATTTGTAATGATATATTTTGAGATACCCATTTTGATGGATTATATATCTGGACTACCTAGCCAAAATTTTTGGTAGATTGAAAGTGTAGGAAACCCCGAATCTTGAGGAATAAAGTTATCAGCGCCTTGTTTAGAACGAGTTTATTAAACCTTAAGTCTTTCCTTAGTCACACAATCGGATAACACAAATTTAATCTCAGGACGAGATTTCTTTAAGGGGTAGGTACTGTAACATCCGAGAATTTTTGAAATTTCGAATGACGATTTTTACCCTTTGACTTTTTGGTCTGACTTGACTTTTGGTCTTTTATTTTCTCGTAAAAACAATTACCGCGTGACCGGTAAAATTTTCGAAACATATTTCAAATAATAAATTATATTTATTATTATATTTCCCAAGTGGAAGTTATTTTTAACTTATTTGGCTTGAAAACGAAAAAATATATATTAATTAATAGTTGACGTATAAAAAACGAACCATTAAATCACGGTTTCATCATTCAGACACTAAAGCAATTTGATGTAATAACGAATTCATGACAACTTTTCAGTTTTTGACCGAGACCCGAAAACAGTCAGAAAGTGACTGAAATGCCCTCGCAAGATTTAGAAACGAGAAAATAATTATGTTATATTTAATTAACACTTTTTATTAAATAAAAATATTTAATAAATTAGTCATCATTTTATTCGAAAACGTTTGTTGATAACGCGAATATACGGGTTAAAAGTTTATTTCTATTTTTACTTTTGAACGAGACGTAACCGGTTCACCAAATAAATAACGAACATTTTTATAAATGTTATAAAAATATTTATGAGATATTATCAAATAAATACTCGTTTTTATCAGAAAAATGATTTGGAAAACAATGGCGCGAGTTTCGTGACTTGAATCAACCGTTAACTAGTTCAAACGTGTCCCGAACCGATAGTTATAAAAACTATATAAAAAATTTACAAAATAGACCCTATACTATGAGGTATTATCATTTCATATTGAAAAGTTTATTATATATATAAAATTTTTATATATAATAAACTTTTCCAGCGGAGTTTTCCGGCGAGCTTCAAAAAGCTTCCTCGTCACCCGATCTACCCGACCATCTACACCACTCGCCCCCACTCGCGCTTTTTCCCTCCCCCTCCGGCTGTCTCAGCCGTCATCACCATCATCATCATTAACTCGTCATCATCATCGTCATAACAACACCCACTCACCACCGCCGCAGCCTCCTCACCATGGTCACCCCCCCACCAGCCGATCTCCACCATGGTCACCATCATCTAATCGTCATCTTCACCGCGACAACCATCGCTGCCATACCATCATGCCATCCCCACCGCTGCCACGACAGCCCCACCATAAGGGTGTTTGTTTCGGTGGCAGCCCCACTAATAAGTGTGGGTTTGGTTTTGCACCAGTAGGGATGCGTTTGGCTCGGGGTTTAGAACCGCAGCGGGTCTGTTTGGTTTGTCTCGCCGCTATAGGGTGCGTTCGGGTTGGGTTTATAGCAGCCAAGGGGTGTTCGTTTCTGTGGCAGCCGGCACCGAGGGCGCGTTTGGTCCGGGTTGAAGCCACGACGACCCACAAGGGTGCGTGGGGTGTCGGGTCAAACCACCAGCAGGTGCGTTTGTTTGTTTGTTTTCACAAATTAGGGTGCGTTGGTTAGGGGTAATAGCAAGAAAACGGTGAAGTTTGGCTTTTATAACGATATAAGGGTGTTTGTTTATGGGTTTTGGCAGCGAGTATGGTGCGTTTGGATTTGTTATAGTCGAATAAGGGTGCGTTTGGCTGTGACTGCCCACATAGGGCGTGTTTGGTTTGATATAAACAGTTAAGGGGGCGTTTGGGTTGATTAGTTAAGGGGTGTTTGACTGTGACAGCCAACAAAGGGTGCGTTTGTTATAGTGACAGCGTCTAGGGCGTGTTTGGTTTAGTTATTAACATTGAATACGGTGCGTTGGGCATAAGGAAAACAACATAAGGGTGTGTTTGGTTTAAGAGAGAGAGACACAAGGGACGCGTTTGGTTTAGCGAAACAACGAGTGAAATATTGACACGCTAATAAGTACAACATATATTGATTAAGGGAAAAACGTTGAGATTTTATGAATATGGGAAAATCGTTTTACAAACGGAAAAGTCATGACGAAATTATTATAAAATTTCTATATTTAGTAAAGTATAACAAAACTTTTATTATTTAAAAACCCCGAAAAAAAGGACGAAGTTAATCATGGTTTTAAGATTTTTTTAAACCGTTTTATATACGATGACATCCGATAAACAAACGAAAACGATACTTTACAAATGAACACAAACAAATTTTAGCGACCAACGACCCTCGAAGAAACGAAAAATATAAGTTTATAAAATATTATTTTATATTTTATAATTGTCAGCTAAAAGATAACATAATAATTATTGTAAAAGCTTTACAAAAATCGTTTAATTTAATTGGTAATCTTAAAACGTACGATTACGTTTACATAAGAACTTTTTATTCAGTAAAGTGATATTTTCAGAAACTGGTCCAAACTATTGGTTTAATCATTTAACTCACACTTATTCATATAATAACAATGCGAAAGGCAATATAGTACGTCACATTAATCTTCGGATTGTTTTTTATTTAAAATATAACTCACGGTAACGAGTTATAATAAGGTTTATTTTTATATTACTATATAAAGAATATATACACACTTGCCCTGACCATTTCAATTATTTATTTAACCAACCACCAAACTATTACAACTTGAAATCTAAATCTTTTGTCAACGTGTCGCGTTGACGTAACCATTCATCGGGAAACCAAATAAATTATCCTAGGCTAGTAGGACTTAGCAGTTAAGTTAAGCTGCAACTTCTTTGATCGGCCGTCGTTTGTCTTCCGTTGTGTCGGGCATATCAGATGCCTATCTGTCAATCGTTCTATCAAGCATCAATCGTGAGTTTCTTAGCACGCTTTCAATCTTTGAATGTTTTATAAACCCCCGAGGGGATACATGCTTGTCTACAGAACTCTTATAACTACTAAACTCGGGTTACTTATAACAACGAGATTTGAATTTAAAGGATTATTGTGAGTTTATGAGCCCCATTTTTAAAAGGTTTTAAACATATATATTTAGGGTGATAACATGCTTGATTACAAATGCTTACATGTTTGATTACTTGTTTGTTTATACATACTCAATTTATATATCTCGCGAGGAAGATACCAACAGCTTGGTTTCAATTTTATTAACGAAAAACACATTCTATAACTTTTATGATTAAGGAAAAAGCTTAAGTTGAGCATAACTATTTAATAACTCGGAGTGGTAAGCGCAATGTTATAAGGTAGATCTATATGGATTGACAATCCCCCGTTCGTTACTATTATACTGGAAACGGACTTTATAACCATGTCGCGATTACGATAGGATAGGCTCCTGCGGGGCCAACAATCATACTTGCCACGGGTGTTTCTTGGAGGGAACCACCCATGAAGGGAACATAATAATGTTATTAACTGCTCTGAAGAGTGTTCTATTCTGAGGAACACCCATGATGGGAACATATTATTTGTATTACTGCCCGGGTGTTCTTGGAGGGAATACTCATGATGGGAACATATTCTTGTAATACAGCCCGTGTTTCTTGGATGCACACCTTACGATGGTAATTCATACTGTGCCTGAATAAAGAGTGGCATACAAATAAGTCCTATCCGTCGCAGTTATATGGAACTAATACGAGTGTAATCATAATCACAAATAGATGACGTATTGTATTTGATACTATGGTCAAAGTAACAATACTTACAAATCTTGGATTGAACTTATATTTATATACATTTTGGGAAGGCATTTAAGGATTTTAAATGTATGACAATCATTTAATGATACAGTATGGAGACAGTAGTCACATAATCGTTTTTTAAATTGGCACTGTGAGATACATGTCAGATCCATCATTGGAACTAACTTATATCTACAGAAACCCATGAACGTCACCAAACATTAATGTTGACACTGTTAAGCATGTTTTTCTCAGGTGAATTAGATGCTTGGATTATCTGATGTGCATTGGAATCTAAAATGACAAGATTTCATTCATGGATTTCTACTTATATACAAATGATCAAATCTCATTGTATCTCTTTCGAGCTTTTCGTTGTGATGCAATTATGAGACAAATGTTATATCAGTTTCAAGGAAATCAATGAGATTACTTTTCAAAAGACACATTTAGAGGTCGTTCTCTTGTATCTAGCGCTGTGTATTATGAAGTAACGCCCCCGAACATACTTCCGCTGCGACACACATTTTTGGGGGTGTTACAGATTGGTATCAGAGCACTGGTTATAGAGAACTAGGTTGCACATTTTACCCTAGACTATAACCTTTTCACAAATATTGCATCATATTAAACATTTTCAAAGTGCATACACTCTACTTGCTTGCGTGCTTAGGTTACTTGTTACCTTAAATGGTTACTTGACATATATATATATATAATATATATGCTTGCAATCCTTTTTGCGTACATCGTACACTTATTTATATAAGGGTTATTATATAAATACCAGTACATTTCTTAAGACATTGTGAGTTGCACAATGGTCTTATTTATACCTCAGACATTGTAAGTTACACAATGGTCTCATCATACCTCTTAGACATTGTGGGTTGCACAATGGTCTCACTTCGTTCTCAGACATTGTAAGTTAAACAATGGTCTCTAAGAATATTATTTACTTCATAACTTTATACAATACCGTATTACGCGAAGACCGTCAAATTTTTTGTTTACATGGAATTATGTATGAATCTAAGTATTACAAGTCTTGTATGGGCGGGACTTGTAATATGAGGATTGATATGATAATTGCTATGTTAACAAAACCCGTCACAGTTCTGTTCACATGGGATTATGTATGAATCCGAGTATTACAAGTCTTGTATGGGCGGGACTTGTAATAGGAGGATTTATATGATAATTTCTATGTTGACTGGTTCATCGAGACTTTTACCTTATTTACTCTAACCGAGTACTTATTAACTATCTTGAACACTATGTGATTTCCCCTGATAGTTTTACTCCCCGTCTCCGAAGACGAGTTCGGAACACTCGTCCCATACTCATTAGAGCACATGCATCGTCATGTCATTCATCACCTTGAAGGTTATGTGAGTACGCGTATTGCATCAGAAATTATTAAGTAGGAATGATTTATAATCTCTTTAATTTAAAGGATTATGTGGGAGGACGCCCATTCATCAGTTAATAAAGAAATTGTAAAATCCCGAACCATAAGTTTATCTTCTTACTACATAAATTAGGACGTCTCCTATATGTAAGTAAGAATTATAAATGAGTGGCTTAATGGTTATCATCCGATATGACAAGCAGTAGAAACCTGAACTCGATAATCACCAGAAACCGTTAAAAAGGACTAAAACACAATCGTGTCATACCAAACATCAGACTAAGGTCCCATTCGGAACTATCGTATCTCATACTTAGTTATTACTTTTTCCGTTGCTATCCTCGCTACCGAACTAGAACTGATCGTAGGAACTAACAGACAAGTGCACACTTAACTAATAAGAGTTGATTCATCTCGAAATAGCAAAACTGGGTACAATAATCCATCACCGTCTGATCGTTTATTGTCGTTTATATGGTTTGTTGGTTGTTGGGTCCGGGATGGTCCCAGATTGTACAAACTTTTATCAACTAAGTGAAGAAAACCCACCTTAAACAAGATAAGCATATGTCGATATAGTATTCAGTTGAATTACGCATTGAAGACAAATAGTACACCAATTTAAGTCATGATACTATTTAGTACTGCCAAGTAACTTGGGTACTTACATCCATAAGCCACGTTGATGAGAATCATCGAACCTTACAGATTGATATTTAGAAACTTATACAAACATACTCACGCGACTACACCTTCTTCTTGAGGTTTTCACTATGTATGAGGACTTTCCCAAAATGCTTTTATACCAGTCATAAGATCTGTATGAAATATTTTAAACCATTTGATGGATTAAATATCCTGGACAAACCTAGCCAAAATTTTTGGTAGATTGAAAAGTGTAGAAACACCGAATCTTGCTGAATAAAGTTATCAGCGCCTTGTTTAGAACGAGTTTATTAAACCTTAAGTCTTTCCTTGGTCACACAATCGGATAACACAAATTTAATCTCGGGACAAGATTTCTTTAAGGGGTAGGTACTGTAACATCCGAGAATTTTCGAAATTTCGAATGACGATTTTTACCCTTTGACTTTTTGGGTCTGACTTGACTTTTGACTTTTGGTCTTTTATTGTCTCGTAAAAACCTTACCTCGCGTGACCGGTAAAAATTTTCGGAACATATTTCAAATCATAAATCATATTTATTATTATAATATTTCCCAAGTTGGAAGTTATTTTAACTTATTTTGTCTTGAAAACGAAAAAGTTAAATATTAATTAATAGTTGACAGTATAATAAACGAACCATTAATCACGTTCATCATTCGACCCTAACGCATTTATGATGTAAACTACATTCCGACAACATTTCATTTTGAACAGAGACCCGAAAAACAGTCAGAAAAGTGACTGAAGATGCCTCGCAAGAAATTTAGACACGATGAAATAATTATGTTATATTTTAATTAACACTTTTATAAAATAAAAAAATAAATGTAATAAATTAGTCATCATTTTATTCGAAACGATTGTTTGATAACCGAAAATACGAGTTAAAATTTATTACTATTTTTACTCTCGGAACGAAGACGTACCGGTTCACCAAATAAATAACGAACATTTTTATATGTTATAAAAAGATTTATGAAATATATATCAATAAATACTCGTTTTTATCGAGAAAATAAGATTGGAAAACAATGGCGCGAGTCTTCGTGACTCGAATCACAAACCGATAACTAGTTCAAACCGAGAGTCCCGAAACCGATGTTTATAAAAACAATATAAAAAGTTCACATAAACCCTAAACTATTATATACTTTCTTTCTAATTCATTTTAAAACTTTTATATATAAATAAAAGTTTTATATATTTTTATTTCATTTCCAAAAAATATACACACACATATATACTTCACCCTCCCACTTCTCTCTCCCTCTCTATCCGGCAGCCACCTCCGGCCGCCACCTTTTCCGGCCAACCGCCGCCGGAAAAGTTTTCCGACGAGTATTCCGGCCAAGACCAAAAGTGAACCTCATCACCGGATCTACCCGATCCCCCAACACACGCGCCTCCAACGCGCCTCTTCTCCATCACGCACAGCACTCAAACATCACCCCCTCTGCCACCGACACCGAAACCCCCACCGCATCATCATCATCATAATAATCAACACCCAACCACAAACCGCCCACCACCAATGGGAGTGCGTCAGGTTTTACTGTTCACCGCACCACCGGGGTGCGTTTGGTTTGCATCGTCAGCAGGTCCGTATGTTTTCATAATTTGCACAAAGGTGCGTTTGTTTCATAACACCACAAAGGGTTTGTTTAAGTTCTGCCCTAAGCAACCGAATAGGGAGCGGTTATTGGTTGTGTTTAAAAAACACCAAATGGTGGTTGAGTAGATAAAACCCCCCAAGGGTAGTTTGAAATATGTGTTCGGATGGCAGAAAGCCGAAAAAAGAAGGGGTGAAGTAGGTGTGGTCATAAATCACCGAAAATGGTGCGTTTTGGTTTTATTGAATACACCCCTAGAGGGCGCGATTGCTGTTAAAACATCCCGCCACACACCACCCCACAAGCACAAGGGTGCGTTTGGTTTAGGGCGGGAAAGCAATAAGGTGCGTTTGGTTTTACATAAATAGCAAGTGGGTAACGTTTTGGTTGATGAAGAAAACGTAATATTTAGCGTTTAGGGGTAGCAGAATTACACAAAATTGTGAGATTGGTTTTATACAAATCAACTAATAAATATAACACGGGATATATAAATTATAAACCGGATATATATATTATGGTGGTTTAAATTGGTTAAACAAATATGATGTTTATTATTTGGTTTAGTTTAAATATGATAACAAATAAATAGTATATTTAAAACACACTCGTTGCATGAAAAAAAGACACGCTAATAAAGTACAACAGTATATTGATTAAGGTAAAAACGTTGAGATTTTAAGAATAGGGAATCGTTTTTACATAACGGAAAATGTCGTGTAACAAATTATTGATAAATTTTTATATATAGGTATTTTTTACTAAAATATAATTATTATAAACCGATAAAAATAAACGAAGTTATATGGTTTTAAGATTTTTAAACTTGTTATTATACGATGACCCGATAAACAAACGAAAACGATACTTTTACAAATGAGACAACAATTTTAGCCACGACCCGTCAAGGAAACGAAATATAAGTTTATAAAATATTATTTTATATTTTATAATTGTCAGCTAAAAGATAACATAATAATTATTGTAAAAGCTTTACAAAAATCGTTTAATTTAATTGGTAATCTTAAAACGTACGATTACGTTTACATAAGAACTTTTTATTCAGTTAAGTGGTGATTTCAGAAACGGGTCGAACTAATTGGTTTAATCATTTACTCACACTTATTATGTAATACTTGCAAAGCATTATATACGTCACATTAATCTTTGAATTGTCTATATTTGTTATATAATTCAAGGTATGAGTTTTATAATTGTTTATTTTTTTATATGTAATATATACGGAATATATTACATACTTTGCGTTCACTTTTCAATTCATTTATTTAATCAACCACCAAACTATTACAACCTGAAATCTAAATCTTTTGTCAACATGTCGCGTTGACGTAACCATTCATCGGGAAACCCAAATTCATTATCCTAGGCTAGTGGGACTTAGCAGTTAAGTTAAGCTGCAACTTCTTGATCGAGCCGCTTTGTCTTCCGTTGTGTCGGGCATATCAGATGCCTATCTGTCAATCGTTCTACAACATCAATGTGAGTTCATAGCCTCACTTTTCAATCTTTTGGATGTTTTATAAACCCGCAAGGGGTGTGTGTGTGCATCATAGATAGAAAACGTGTTGTTTGAGTGGGTTTACACGTCCCACAAAATTAGTTAGTTAGTTAGTTAGTTAGTACACCATAGTAGTTGGTGTAGCCCCAAGTTATAGTTGGGGTAATAGGGAAACGTTCAATGAAGAAAACCTTGTTTGATAATATTGCTTTCTTATTATTCCGCTGTGCATTCAATATTATCTGTAAAACTAATCCTAGTTGAGCTTAAATCGATTTTATCATTTTTTTACTTTAGGAAAATAGAATAGAAAATGATTTTTTACATCATGCATTACATCATCTAAATCTGGAAAAAATCTCTCCAAGATTACATAAGATCTTTCAAGATTTTGCAAATCAAAACTTAGATTGTATTACTGTAGGCCGGTGCCCTTGCTTTTGGCTGCCGGTGCCCTTCTTCAATAGCACCGGCGGAACCGGGCTATAGTGGATTTTTTGCCTATAAATAGCAAGCCAAATCTCACCATTTCATATACCTTTTCACACACTTTTCTCTCTGCATTTTTCCTTCTCTTAGATCAGTAGCAACACCCTTTAAACACCCTCATTTGCATATGATCATAATGCTCTAACATTCATTTTGTTGTAAGCATACTCCTATGATGATCCACCAAAGCAAGCCTTAGAGATCTTGCCATTTCCATCCACCACCAAGCATATCCATACGAAGATCTACAAGATTAGAGATCTCATCATATTCATCTATTTGAAGGCTTCCATCAATGGAAGACATTTAGATTAGTCATTCATATCCATTACACACATTGTCTTGGATCATCATTGTAATCACATCATTATCTTGTATCATTTGATTTAGACTAGATGGTTTATGTGTTTGTGCCATAAAACATAACGGGGTTTTTGGGTTGGTTCTACCCTTTGTGTAAGAACCCGGTATTTAGCTTGGTACCGGATAAAGTGTAAGCGACGATGGGTTAGTTCTCTCGGTGATTAGGACTCGGTATTTAGCTTAGTACCGGATAAAATGTAAGCAACGTTGTGTAAGGTTTCTCCGCCGAGAAAGGAGTTTGTTGATCTAGTGAAGTAACTTTCGAGTTGGGTACTCGGGGAGTGGAGTAGGGCGGAGAGGAGCTCCGTGACCGAACCACTATAAATCATCGTGTTCGGTTTGCTCTCTATTTTATTTATCGTTCTCTATTTATTTTATGCTTGTGATTGTGTTGTGAATTATGTTGTGACTACTTGGTTATTCTATGATTTCATATAGTCATAAATCATATTTGGTACTTTTCATATTATGTCGCGATTGATTGGGGATTTGATACGAAAAGTTTTTTGATTTTTAAACGGAAACATATTTACCCCCCTCTACGTTTTCCACAGAATTCTACAAAAGATGGAGGATTCTAGAAGACTTCCTTAAAAGATAAAGATCAAAGATTAGGAAAAGATTTAGTTTCCTAATACAATTAGATTTCTTTGTAAGTCTTATGGACTCTCTATATAAAGAGATCCCTAGACACTGTTTATGTGTGTGTTTTCTAGACGTCTAGTAGGTGTTTAATCATGTAGAAGAATAACACCAATGATCTCACCACTTGAGATCGTTTAGCCCTAAGGTCAAAGTGCCTTTGATCCTTGTTATAGTTAGGTAATACGTTCTATCATGATCAAATAGAATTGGGGCTTGTATGAATGTAAACCTTGTTAAATAACATTGTTCTTGTTCTTATTCCGTTGCGCAACATACAAACTTTGTTATTTTCGTTCTTATAGATCCTAGATGAGTTTATAATGATCTTCATAATTGGTATCGGATCCTGGTGGCTCTTGATCTAGGATCTACATGGTTTTTACAATCGAACAAGTGGTAAAACTTGTTTTGAGTTTTTGTTTTTCGGTAAAAGGCGAATTCGATAATATTAGGGTTTACACCAAACCCTAATTCGGTAAGAAGGAAAGTGTGGTTTTAGGTTTTGAAAATCAAAGACTTGTCGTGTTTTGCAAATTGATTGGTTTCTTGCAGGGATTATCGATTTCATGTTAACAGGAGTTCGCAAGATACTGTTCTTTAATATTAGTCTTCATAAAACCGGGACACATGATTTCTTGAACATAGGGTTTCAATTTTAAAGGTGTCTTTGTTATTATTGATCTTGCAAACACATGGTTTCACTAAAGAAGAAGGTTTTAAATCTTCCCGCACATTCGTTTTATTCCCTAATGCTCCAAAGTTGATTATCTTGTTTTCTCTAAATTTAATTCTGGTATTGAGCATCAAGATCTTTAATAGAAGCCAGATTGGATTCCCGTTGATAATCATTCTTATAGGGTTTCGTGTTCATCAGAAGTTTGTTGCAAGGTTTCTTGTTGATTGGTTTGTGACAGCAAAGTTTCGACATCATGAAGTTCAAAACAGGTTTTTAGTTTTGAAAGGGTTTCGCTAAAGCAGGTTAAGGTTTCGTTTCCTTATATTAGGGGTTTCTGATTGGAGCAGTGTCTAGAGCTTCAAAAGGAGTTGAGGAAAAACAACAAGGTTTGCAATAAGAAAAGATTCAAAAGGTTCTTGATGATCGGTTTGTAACTACAAGGTTTCACAGGAAAAGCTGATGTTGGTGTCGATCATTATTACTAGGGCTTTATCAATGTTTGTTCTAGAAGTCTTCGTGATGGTGCTGCTGGTTTAATCATGGATTTGTTAACCCTAAAAGGCGAGTTCTTTTCATGAATTAATACTGCTTTGGTGTTTGTTTTTGGAAGAAGCAGTTTGGGTTATGATTTGCAGATTTAGGAATGGGATCTGTTATGGTATTGATACTGCTTTATATTAGTGCTGCCAATGCAAGACTTAATGTTGCCAGTAGTAATCCCAAGTGTTAATGCTACTATTGGTAATATTTTTAATACTGCTTCATGATATTAGTACTGCTAGCATTAAACGCAGTTACTACTGCTAGGGCTTCAATGAATTACTACTGCTAGCTTTCTACGATATCAGATAACACACAGTTTGGATCTCGGATTGGATCAGATGATCTCGGATAGAAAAAGGCTCTTTTTGGGATTAAATTCAAGAATTGGTTACGGAGACAATTTTTTTTATCACTTATTTGGAGTTGAAGTGGAATTTTACAAGTGCGTGTTCTTATCATATCTTAAAACTCAGGGTGGATGGATGATGAATTTTAAAGATAACTTGTTCGAGCTTAAAACGATGTTGACAAAGACTTGTTAAATCTAGCAATGTGTGATTTGCTATCACTTAAAGGAGTTACGTTGTAGTGCTCAGTGTCTCATTTGGATGAGGATTTTGTCAAGAGATTGAGGTCTATTTATATATCATCATTATGAGTTTGGAGTCACGTGGATAGTACAAGACATAAGACACAAGTTTGGGTTATTCTACTTCAGCATCAAGTTTGTAATACTGAGTTTTCTCCATCAGTAGTCATTACAAAGAGCCAACATAATAAGAGATTCAAGAGATGGTTAACATATTGGTTTTAGGGGAAGAATATGATAAAGTGTTTAACCATTTGGATATGTCACATGCACCACTTGAGGGGAAGGTTTTGATTCTTACTATTGCTAAGTCATTATTACTACTGCTAGTTTAAGTTTCTACTACTTGAATTCATTATTCTTATCATGCGT
>BQNB010101988.1:0-24349 GCA_026074375.1 Tanacetum coccineum
TACACCCTTGATAGCTCAAATCTATCATTGCTTTCTAGCACACCGACTATACTTGGTCTTGACTCGTCTTCATAACAATCACCGCTCTTAAATACTACTAACTAGACATCACTCCTTTTTAGACACACTTGTTCTGAACAATACCATTGGTATCTCATCTTCAGAACGACTCGGTCATAATGACTCGCATGAGACTCTCTCCATGCAGTCGATAAGAATAGGGTTACTTGCATAAATATCCATAGCAGGGTAAAAATATTTTCTCCTTCTGAAAGCTTGACCCATACATTTATCTCAATTACCAAGCGTTTTAATGGTGACGATTTATCCGACATAACATGGTTCTTCCTGAATTATGCATAGTTGATCAGGTTATGCATAATTAAGGACCAAACGACACCATGCCCTTCCTCGTCAAAACGTTTCTTTTCCTTACGCTACAAGCGTAAGTTAATTCCAAGAAAGTTTTCAAAGAGTAAAAATCTAATTGTTTCAAAAGAAAGAAAAGAAGATAGCACCACCTTCCATTCTTATTATTTAAAGATTTTTATTATTATTATTATTTTTAGAAGATTTGTTTAACACCACAGGTCAGTTTATGAAATTTAGAAAACGCATTTTCTATGGTTTACACCAACAGGTTATACAACAAAATTAGTACAATTTGCACAACGACATTTGTTCAACACACAAATTCGTTATTGCGATCTCTAAATTTTAAAATCATCAGTTCGCAAGACATCATTCGATACAGTTTGGTCAACGGTCACAGCAAGTACTAAAAATAATACCCACTCATGGACTATGCAAGCAAGTAACATACACATGCGAAAGATTCGCTAATTGAAGTCACCCAACACTCGGGGTCAAATCAATCTCTCAGGTCAAATCAATCTCACACAAGAGCCAGTGCATCGGGGTAAACCACGACCTCCGTTTCACTCTATAGTACCCCCTATACAATGACAACTTCTCTAACTCCATTACCGAGAACACAAACAACAATCGTAAATCACAACGCCAAAAATAACATACATACATACCAATTTTCCATACATACCAAATTTTTCCCAAAAAAGGATATATCTTTGACTTTCAAAGCCAGTACATCCAACCGTAACGGTTCTAAGTTTCCAATACATAACTACATATACATGAACTCCCCTAGAGTTTAAAATCAAAAGTAATAGCTAAAAGTGCACAATCACCACGCCGGTGATAAGATAAAACTCTGAGGCAACAATAACCTCAATCCAATGAACCTAAATCTTGAAATCCTCCTACATACTAGTCCGTGGACGATAAAAGTATGAGGTTTTTGTCTAAGGAAAGCATTTTGAGTCTAATTTCCAGAAACATTGGGCCTACTACCCAAAAAGTTTTGGATCCAAGGTGAAATTACCTTTTTACCACTATTTATCAAAGATGCCTATATTTTTTTTCTAAAATTTTTATCGCTCCACTAAACTGAGTGTATCTCCTAAACTGTGCGTTCGCAAAAGCTAAAACGACCGCTCAAATCTAAGTTTGTTCAATATCTAGAACTTACAGTCTTACATATTCAGGTGTTGCTATATAAGTTTTGAACTTATTACTCATTCAAATTCTGGTCTTAATTTTTGACTAGTTTTGCCATTTTGATGATATCTTATTCGTCGGGCATCGATATGACTCCATCCGAATTCCTACATGTACCTAGGAGGTTTCTCTACCTCCTAGTATAATTTTCCAGATCTTCATAAACCAAAAATATTTTAAAACATACCCAACAAGCTGCAGTCCCAAAGCAATCCCAAAGAAATTTGGATAAATTTTTGTAGTTTACGAAAATAAGCGTAATTCATAATTTATTGAAGCTTTTTATGTGAAACCAATTGGAGGTAATAGCCCTAAGAGTCTTCTACATGTACCTAAATTTTCTTTTGAAAATTGTTTACAAAAATATGGAGTTATACTCGTTTTTCCAAAAGTGTTCCAGATTTGACTAGTTTTAGTAAAACGACGATATCTCACTCATCCGGAGGAGATAAAATTTCATCCAACTCACCACATGTACCTTAAACATGTACTAACATCTCTATTGGCTTTTCCAGGTGCCTCAAGACCAAAAATAATTCCCAATCAACCCCACAACTTGCTGGTTACAAACTGCCATAAAATCCATTTCAAAATCCAACCAAACAACATTTTAATTTCTCCAAACGCCAATACAAAGCCATACCCAATGACTTAATCACTCCTTAAAACACAAAACTCATATACTTCTAGAATCAAACCTTTCATGACTTACTAAGTAGAGGTCGACACAAAAGAATCAAAGCACGACACACCAATTTCATTCGAAAGCTCCAAGGATAGACGTTTCCAAACGACACGTTACGCGAAAATAAGTTAATAGTCGTTTTTCAAAACAATGAGGCTTCATGGGATGACATATAAAAGTCACACTCCCATTAACTGAAAAATTTCAAAACAATAGGTTACGAAACAACATATGTGATTTAAAAGCAATGGGAAAATATTTGAACTCAGAGTCGAACAATAAATCACCCAATGGGATCAACAAACTATCACGAATCAACATCATCAAAAGATGAAAAGTAAAGTCGCGAAAAAGTGTCGAAGATAATCGTATAACAACGATGTTTTCATCATGTATCAAAATAATTTTATCATATCGCATCGAAATGTTTAAAGAAATTAAACTCTTCGCAAGAAGCGAATAAAAAGATATATATAATCTTATACGATAAAACGGATGCCGTATATATATTAGATATCATATATATATATATATATATATATATAATATATATATAAATATATAATATATATATATATATATATATATAAGATATAAGTTATTATGTATATAGGTATTATTTTTATATATATGTATACATGTATAATTTATACATGTATATAATGTAAATATTATATATGTACATATATACATATATGTATTTTACATATATACATATATTATATATGTGTAACATATATGTATAAATTCTACATATTATACATATATGTAAGATGTACATAAATTTATATATGTATATATATATAATGTATATATGTTGTATATAAGTGAATATATATAGTATATATATATATATAATAATAAAATATATATAATATATATATATAGTAATATATATGTAAAAACGTATATAATCATTACTTATACAAAGTGTCACCCACTTGTTACGCACATAATATGCAATCAAATATACCACATAAGGCACATAAGGGATCGGGAATGATGCGCGCCCGGATATCGGACAACGGTGAATGACTCGTAAATTTTTTCGAAAACAGTTATAGTCCAGGCGTTGCAAAAGACCTAGTTTGCTATAACCAGTGCTCTTGATACCACTCTTTAACACCCCCAAAATACGATACGCAGCGGAATACAACATTTGGGGTGCTTCACGATACTATCACACAAGTCATAACAAACAACTATAGAAGACATGTTTGTTAAATAAATTTCATTTATTTCGTTTGAAAAGAATCAGAGTACAAAGGTCCCAAAACTATTGTAGAAAATTTATTTCTGCAAGTCACATTACGACTTCATTTATAAAATGTTTCTATCATTTATTGACACAAGTTCACCGAGTCACCGTCCTTGATATCCGCGTTCCGTCCCATCCCCACAGCCCCCCCCCCCCTCCCCCCACCCCCCACCGCCCCCCCCCCCCCACCCCCCCCCCCCCCCCCCCCCCCACCCCCCCCCCCCCCCCCCCCCCCACCCCCCCCCCCCCCCCCCCCCCCCCCCCCCCCCCCCCCCCCCCCCCCCCCCCCCCCCCCCCCCCCCCCCCACGCCCCCATCTTCATACCTAAACCTAGATTACATGCATATAAAAACGTCAACCCAAAAAGTTTGAGTGAATTCATAGAGTTTACACATAACAATTAGAATGCATATTATGGTTCAACAAAACATAAACATGCTCGTAAACAAGTTTTTAAAAATAATGATTTTCAACTACATGAGCGCCAAAGTACCGCAACTTAACACAAATTATTTTTCAAATCATGGAGGATAAAATATTTCCGAGAAGAATGTCACTTCTCCAAATACTAACTACACAATAACATGTTCAAGGTGCTCCACTACCTGCTTCAAACCCCGGACTAGGGTTTGTCAAAGACCTAATAATCTATAAAAAGATTTAGCGTTCACCTGCAACTAGGCAACTAACGGTCACACAGTAAAAGGCATATACTCAATAGTGAATGGAATCATATTTAGTATCAAAACATATTGCGTTCTCATTTTCATAAAATAACAAGTATCCTCCTCGCGGGTTAAAAACATTTAAAATAGTTCAAAAGCGAGGCTATGAACTCACCTTGATTGAAGCTGAAAATCAAATAACCGAAACAATCACGAACTACTCGACGACGAGCTCAACCGCGACCTATAATTTATCTCGCAAGATTACTATACAATAAAGTATGATCGAATAGTGCGTGCGTCGCAACTATTGAAATAACATAAATATACATACACATGTGATGAGAAATCCACTTGCGCGTCCTAGATCTTAAAATCCACATAATTGAGTTACGATCATTCTCTCGTTTATTTTATACGTTGCTTAATCGAAAACTTTCTATTTTTGGAAACTTTCTATTTTTGAAAACTTACTATTCTCGAAGAGTTACCATTTTTAGTAGGTCTCGTCTTCTAATTATACTTATAATAATATTTAGTTATCTCGTCGAACTTTCGACACTCAATTTTGGTTATTAATTACCCATACCAGGGTTACGTCCCGTATATTACAAAAGTTTTTATTTTTTGAATCTCCTTCGTTCATAACAATCGTTAAGTTTAAAATATTATACTCGTAAAAATATAATAACGGTTATTATTTTTATAACATCTGACATGTTTAGTATAAACCTGTTGACCTTTCAAAGTCAACATTAGATTTTATTAACTTTGAACTTTATATATATATATATATATATATATATATCTAAAACTTATATATAGGAAGGATGGAGAGAGAATGGTCTTCCACTCAAAATTCAACAAAATGCCACATAATTCATATTCACTGTCACATAAGATGCCATGTAGGATTTTCTATATCTGAGATCATTATCCCACACCACCTACCCAAATGAAAAAACGTCCCAGTCCACCACCAAAATTCACCAAATCATTATGAAATTCAAAAATCCAATTCCAAAATCACAACCAGATTTATTTATCCCAAAAAAACCTCTGAAACAAAAAAACCTCAAATAAAAATTAGATCCACAACAAATATTTGAAGGAATCAGCAAAGTTTTTTTTGATAAAAATTTGATTTGATAACAAAAGATGCAATCCCTTACAAACACATCCATGATCGACACAAAAAAAGGCGGCATAATAATTATTTTTATTGATCCTATGGTGTAAGTTCTTTTGTGATTTATTTTTATGTTAATTGTTCATGTTCTATTTTTTATGTTTTTCGGGATAAATTTCTAACCCTAATTTCAATTTCAATTGTCATAAAATTAATTATGTGTTTGATTTAGTTGTTCATAAATTAGTTTTTGGTGGTTCGGAAATTAAACTGTGATCATTTTTTTATGAAAGTAAATCCATTATGCTTTTTGAATACTTATAATAATTTATACAAGGTATATGATTTGGAGGCGGCATGGAAGATGTTCGGTGGAATGTCTCAAGATAAAGGTATATTGATTTTTTCATAGTGTAAACATTTGAGATGTGGACTATAATTGATTAATCTGTTTTATGAATTTGACAAGTGGTTAGTCATTTGGTCTCACTTTGATTGAGGTATATTTTGCTATACAATAAACAAGATCAGATGCCCATGGAATTTATATTTCTTGAGTTTCTATATATTTAAAAGCTACATAAAATAGAATGGGTGTCCCAACATTATTTGCCCATGTAATTGATTCATATTCAGCAAGGGAAAAAGTTTGGTGAGATTTAAGGTTGTTTGTTGTTCGGATGAAGACTTAGAGTTGGTTAAAGCATTTAATGACACTATTCCAAATCACTATCATACCAGGTTTGTATGATTTTTAGTTGTTGAATAACATAATCATGTTCGTATGATTTGTAATTAATAAGGTTTATGGTTTTTGTAGGTCGGATTTGGTCGGATTAAATAGTTAACTATCAACAATCATTGTAAGGTATGTTTGATCTTTAATTTTCATTTAAATCATTCTTTTAATTCAAATCATTAAAGCTTATTATCCAAAAAATAGGGTTTTGATAATTCATGGTATGATCCAGGGTTTAGGATTTTCCATGTTGCTTATAGAGGGTTGTTTGGGATTGTGAATATAAATTACATATGAAATGCTTTCTTTATTTTATGATTATGGTATCATTGACATCTGTTCGTCTCCAGTTTGTAAAAGGTCGAAGCTTTATGTTTCAATTTTTTAGGTATATAATATGCATTATTTTGTTACTGTATGCAGTCATGATTTAAAACAACGTGTTCTTTGCTTGATGATAGCTAGCCATCGATGATATTCTGGAGTGATGATAATCTCATTAGGGTAAATCCTAAGCACTTGGTTGGCTTCACTACATCTGGTTTGGTAAATTATTGTTACCATAAACGGGAACAGAAATACTAGCATTTTTTATAGAAGGATTCTTCCCATTTGATGGCAAATAATAATATTATGGCTTTCCAGGTTTGGGACAGTGCGCTTGCATATTAGATCCAAAGAAAAGTCTTTGGAATCCTGATGGGCATCTTGAAGGTGATTGCATTTCTTAACAGCCTGCAATACGATGGTCGAATATTTCCCTTTGTCAAAACGGGGAAGAATCAGACAATCTTATGATATCCGAAAAATGTCCTCTAATGCCTCTCGGTATGTTAGCATCCTTCTTTCTGTTAACAAATACATGTAAATTTTTCATGCAAGTTTTTGAGTTATCACAATTTAAAACATTCGTAAGTTGAGATACCCGACAAGTGCAAGGGCATCTAACATTGATATAATAATGAGATATTATTAATGACAATTTCTTAAAAAACACAATTAACTGTGACATGAGAGACGACTATAAATATGGGCTGTTTGGACAGAGCGTATAATATCTCTAAAGTTTGTTGAGGCTTTCAATCGCCCCAAACTTGATGGTTGGAACTTCATAAGTGTCTTATTGTCAATGTTTTTACATCATACACCATTGCAGATGAGGTGCCCAATACTGCGTGATTTACTCTAAATAATTTGTAAAAGTAGATAATACAATTTTGACTTGATTTTCAGATAACCGTAACCTTAACCAGTGGATATGGAATCATTGAAGTCAAACATTTTCCCCCCCCCCCGACCCCTAGGTCGTAGAGAAAGAGAAGTAGAACCACTCTTCTCTGGAACATTACACTTCTGACCCTTAACATAATGTGTATGTAAGAGAATTTTTTTTAAACATGTATCAATAATTTGCCATGTGTTTGTGTTGTTCATCTATCGGTCTATCTGATCAGTCAAAGTTTACATATCTTATGACTAATTTTGGAAATTTAATATATATCATTCTTGGAGTGGCTAACATATTTTAGACTAAACAATGTGTATGTGTATCAGGTGCTAAAATACTTTATTCACCATGTTAACTAAAAAGTAGTGTTAGAATGTGAACATTGGTGTCAATAAATCTCGATCACATTTTGTAAGTATGGTATAATTAGGGGTAGTAGAGTGCTTATATGAGTACAAATCTAATACGCTCATGTGGGGAAGCCCAATAAAGCTAAAACAAACACCCCCTCAAATGATTCGAATAAAAAATTTGTTAAAAGGGATATCACATATGGCTCAAATGGTTGTTAAAGCTGCCCAAAGTCCGTTTAGTTTTAACGTATGCAACCTTCTAAGCCCTTTAGTCATGATTGACATGTTGCGAATTCTAATCTTTTAAAACTAAAAGAAAGTTTGTGAGAAAAATCATGCAAGTTATTGGCATATCAGGTCATCAACGAAAACAGATCGCAACCCGTTATAAACACTGTCCTATAAATATGTTCATAGAATATAAGTTTAGTTTCTCTTTTCTCCACAATTAAATTATATGTACTTCTACTCTTATTATGAACATGGACCTATTTGTTTCGTTTGAACATTAAATTTTTGTTTTAACGTTATTGTTATATATCATTTATCATTCAATTATTATATCGTAAGATACGATCGGATAGTGCGCGCGTCGCAACTTTCAAAATAGTATAAATATACATACACATGTGATGAGAAATTCACTTGCGCGTCCTAGATTTCTAAACTTCACGTAATTGAGTTACGATCTTTCTTTTATTTATAGTATAAGTCACTTATTCAAAAACTTTCTATTTTAGGAAACTTTATATTTTTAGAAAGTTACTATTTTCGGAAAGTTACCATTTTTAGTAAGTCTCGTCTTTTATTTATACTTGTAATAATATTTATTTATCTCGTCGAACCTTCAACATTCAATTTTGATTATCGTTTACTCGTATCGGTTTTATACCCGAATATTCCAAAAGTTACTATTTTTAGAATATACTTCGTTCATAACAATCGTTAAGTCTAAAATGTTATACTTAAAATAATAGTAACGTTTATTTATTTTTATAACATCCGACAAGTTTAGTATTAACCCGTTGACTTTCAAAAGTCAACGTTAGACTTCATTTGACTTTGACTTTATATATATATAATTAAATCTGACCCGCTCAAAACGACCCGTTATATCATATTTTCACGACTCGGACTCAAAAGAGATTTTATGCAAAACGACATTCCGGACAACCTTTTAGCTTTAGCCGAGACCCGAAACTCGACAGAAAATGACCAAAATGCCTCTGCAAGTTTCTACAGGAACTATGACATTTTTAGTAAAAATGCAGAATTTGACCTTGGGTTTTGACCCGTTATTACTCGATTTTAAAACTAGCAAGCCTCGAGATAAAGTAAAACGTCATTCTGAACAACTTTCGTGTTTCGCTGGAAGGCTGAAACGGACTCGAAAGTGCTCAAATTGGATGTTTTTGAATCTGCCAGCAACTAACAAAACTACCATGGCTGTTTGGAATTTTCTAAATTTTCAAATCTTGTTTTCGCCGTAACTTGTTCGTTATTAGGGGTTACGGGGAGTTCGAATTACCGAAACGCTCGTAAAAATACCCTCTACCATATTTTCTAAACCAAAATTTGATTTTATAATTTCTCGGACCTCGTTTTCCGTGCCAAAGTTTCTGCCCAAAATATACCCATGACAAAATGCGCCAAAACTTATTTTTGACACTAAAAGTCACTCTCGGCACATCTAAAATGGCCTATAATTCACACTTAACTAGCTCAATCAACCAAAAACAAAAATATAAACTAAACGACGCAAGATCCCTCGGATTTCATCACATTCAACAATTAAAATCAAACCAATAACGAAAACAATGAAACGAATGAAATAAGAGAATGCTCACAATGCTATAATAGCAAGATCGGACAAAGAAAATTTTGTCTCGTCCCTTCCCTTTTCTAGCCGTGGCCTCGAACCAACCCAACAACCAAAACCGAACCTTTTTATTTAGAATCAAGCTTCCAATAACACTTATCTAGCTATTTTAAACACCCCTTTTAATCTGAAACCTCTCAATCCAACCCGAAACCTAACTTCTTCAAAACTCAATGCATGTGGGATTTTATTACATGAAAACATAGGCCTTAACACAAGGATTAAGAAAATATATTTGGATTGTATTGCATGTCGAAAAATCAAGGCGTTTGGTGTATGTAAAGGGGTGGCCGGTTCGTGGAGCTCAAAGAGAGGAAGAAAGAAACAAGTGGTTGTAAAAGAATTATAATGTGTGTGTGGTGTTGGTATTTATAGAAAATAAGTTTGATTACTTGCCACTTTTAGTCCCTCCATCCTTTTAGTCCTTATATTTTTAGTACAAGTTATTTATTTCGTTAAGTAACCGACCAAAGGCTCGGGATTATACTTCCGTGTAATTTTATTTCCGTCACACTGAATTTGGTTTAAAACCTTTAATAAAATGTTAACTCACGTCAAAATAAAGTTTTGATTCGGTTTCGGCTAACTCGGGACGAGGACCATAAAATACAAATTATCATCATAAAATTATTAACGAAGCGCGTCGAAATTTCTATGATACTCAAAACGCTTAACGGTCGCGCGGTCAAACGTTGACTCGCGAAACATCAAAAAATAAAATTTTCAAATTTTCATTCGTAATAAAATACAAAAATAATTATTTACAACAGATAAAATTTAAATGTCGGCGTTCGTTCACACGAATTTATAAAATAATAATTATGACGTCGAATTCGCGATCGTCATACGCGTCGTAAAACTCGGGTTGTGACAATTAGGACTCGACATTTAGCTTAGTGTCGGAAAATATTGTAAGCGATGCGGTTTATGTGTTTAGGTCATAAAACAAAAGGTTTGTTATGTTGGGCCATAAAACATAACGGGTTTGGTTGTACCCGAAGAAGAACTCGAAATCTAGCTTAGTGTCGAAAAATAATGTAAGCATTGGTATAAGGTTTTCTCTGCCGAAAGGGAGCTTGTTGATTAGTGAAGTAACTCTCGAGTTGGATACTCCGGTGAGTGGAGTAGGGCGAAAAGAGGTGTCTTCGTGTCGAACCACTATAATCACATGTCAGTTTTCATTTTCTTTTATTTCTCGCTTTACTTATTTCTTTACATTTAACCGCTTACTTTTATACTTGCATTGTGCTTATAATTGTTGTAAATGGTTTTGTATTATTAATTAGTCAAGGTTGTTGTAGTTCTATATACTTAAAAAAAAATAAATATTGTGAGTGTGAGTTATATCTGTGTAGAATATGTGGTTAGCTATTGTTAACCTTTTTATCGACACTTCTCATATTGCGTCAAACTTGATAGGTAATTGATACAATAGATTTAAGATTTTTATAGAAAAAGGTATTAACCCCCCCCCTCTCTCAGTTTCCACAAAATCGGTTATAAGGAGCACGTCGCTCTTGTTTTCAAAACAAATGGTTTTTAAATAGAGTACGATCCATGTATCAAATTACCCATGGAAGGGGGATTTAATATGGAAAAGTGTTTTGTTGCCTGATTAGTATAGTTTGTTGTTAAATATACCTCGTATACTAGATTGGACTAAAATATTCTCAAAAAGTTGGAGTGTAAAATACGTTCTTGTAAGTCCTCCAACTTATGTTTGTCTAAGTCGTAAGAGTAGAAATGATGTCTAAAACACGAAATTTATGTGCTGGAACAACTTTTTAAAGTCCTATGTTCTACAGTTAAGTCACCAAATGATTTTGAACAAAAAACGTGTTTTGGGGTCACTGGTGGCGGTCCCATAAATGTTAGGGCGGCCCCCAAATATATCTGGGGGCCGTCACCTTTATGGGGGCCGTCTGTCTGTTTCAGCAGAATTTGGCAAACTTCGAAAAATCATATAAAATCAACCGTAAGTCCGTAGAAGTCGTGCCACCCGCCATTTCGAAGATAATTGAGTCTACTTTCATTTAAAAATACTTCCAAGTCTTCATTCTAAACTTAAATAAGTCAGAAATGCAAAATACTACATAGTGGTCAAAACTTTGAGTTCCGTTTTAACGTAAAACTTGTATTTTACATTTTCCTTTGAGTCGGGCATTTCTAATTGATATATCTTTGAAAAATAGTGTATTTGTCCTTTCAAAATATTGATCTTAATTAATTTTTGAAATGGGGAGGAACTATTTTATTTTCAAATCAAATCAAGCTAAGTATACATCGTTATATCTAATACACAAAACAACGACGAATATCCTTATGTGTATGCTAGATGATTATGTGTGTTTACTTTTGTTTCAACTTGGTTAATAGATATTAATAAGTAATCATTACTATTTGTAATTGAGCTAGTTATATATCTAAACACATGTGCCATGTATGCTATTTGTATGTTACTAGTTTTCGGATTATGCCTAATAGGAATTACGCCAGATTTCTTGCGTTAAGCTGCAAAATTGTTTGTGCATTGCATATAGACATAGATCACTATATTTGCAAGTGTTACATAAACATCTTGTAGATCATTTTGAGTGTAGTAACCCACTTAGGGATGAGAGTTTAATAGTTTGCCAAGTGTGTGGAAAAATAATGTCCTAAGATCATATGTTAAAACCCATCATTAAAATATTTCTAACAAATTATCTCTCTTCCAAGAAAATATCTAAATATTTTCATCATCTTGCGTAGTTTGAACTCGGGTTGGTTAAACAAAATAAAAGATTGTATTAATATATTGGTAATTAAGTAAAAGAAAATATATTTTTTAAACTTTGCTTGTGCTTGTATTGTTCTAACACACACACAAAATTATATTCTTTTTTATAAACGTATAGTATTTTACAAAAGATGTGTGTTGTATAAAAATGGTTAGGAAAATTTTTTTTTGTAATAAAATGGTTAGAAAATCATTATAAACTAATAAAATGTCAAAAACATGCATACTAGCATTAAAACAATAGTTTTTTCTGCCACACGCAAAATATATCACAATCTTGAGAGTAAGAAAGAAACTTGTCATTAATCATCAACCCTCACACTTACAACTTAGTCTATAGGAATTGTGGAACATACCTAAGAACATCATTATTTGTTCTTCTTTTAAAAAGAGTGTTCCGTAAGTGTCAAGAAAGGTTTTCGAATACATATCAACTCATTAATCAAATAGATTGAATGTGATTAGCGTGAATCGTAAATGACAAGTTTTTTGAGTATGGACAAGAAATTGGATTCTTATTTGTCTAGCTTTAAGATTATATCAAAATATAACAAGAGATATTACCTTAAACCTACATACTCAATCACGCTCGATTGATATGAAAATAACGACATTCCTTTCCAAGACGATAAGAATATGCATCAGATCATAACTCACACTTGTGTAGATGATTATTCAAGTATTTACCTTGCAATGCAATTGTAAATTCTACCATCTCGAAAAGCCTAAACTTGAGCAAATGCCAACATATGTAACTTTGCTCAAACCAATTTAAAAACACAACTCAAAACTTAAACTCTCTTCTCATCAAAACTTTCTCTTTCTTTACCAAATAAGCATAATATTTCATCTTCACCAAATGAGAACCTTTTAACCATCTAAGTTTAAGACTAGGAATAATTGAAGATATTTCACAAACCATTATTGTACTTTCTTTACATAAGTGATCGTAAGAGGATTTCGAATATAAAGATGATTATTATTCAAACGCTAATCAATCTCACTATTTAATCTAATTACAAATTTGGAATATGAACATGAAATCGAGATTCTAGATCACGGAAATATCAATCAAATAACCATAGATATTTTTCCGAGTCTAGATGTATAACCATCCTCGGTTATTACATGAAATCACGAAGTCGATTACAAGACAACAAGATTAGTCATCAAATTGTAACTCACACTTGCAACGAAGATGTCTCATTGAGTCTAAAGTGTTCAAATGTTTGTGTTATTAGCTATGGTCAAAGTATACATGCTAATTTAGATACAAGTAAAATACTAACTAGAACATACAACAACTGATTTCCAAGAGATATCAAGTACATTCTATCTCAGACAATATAAATCCTTAGATCTTGGACAATACTGAAAGCTCCTCTGATATCTGTACCAAACACCAAAGCTCAATATCAGAACTATGAATTATTAGAGTTCACCCTTGTTTCACCAATACCACATTTTCATGACTACATTTCCTGATTCAAGGCATTCATAGATCATTCATCCAGCATCCGCAATAACCTAGAATGAACCTTAAAACAGGCAACATCATAGAAAATATAGCACCCATTCATAATAGATGAGGGGATATACCCAACTAGCTACATTTCTTAACATGACTACCAAAACTCAAAACAGTAGCTGTGTCCTCATATTTGACCAAGTTAGACAGAGGCAAAGGCTCACTAGATGGGACACAGAACCTCACTATACCCTTTCTTTACTCTACGGCATGCACTGCCTCCAAAACATTTTCCTTCATCATAGGAGAAACCTACCTTAAGGTACATTTAATCAATAGAATTCTGATGACCAGAATAAAAAAACAGTTCCTCCCAAGGCCAACTGCAGAGTTTATGAGGGACAATCAGAAATACTACCAAGAAAAACTTCAAGATATAAGTATTCTCCCATTGAAATGGTTTCTAAAAAAGAAAAAATTCCTCAACAATAAGGAGAATTTGATATATTCCAAATGTTTGTTATTTTAAACACCCTTATACTTCAAAAACAGCCAATATCTAATTCAGAAAGATCCAACTTCTAAACATTAAATGATACCAGCTCATTAATTTTTAGAAGAAGATTCCTTAAACAGCAATTTTACCTCCCAAACCTCAGCAACCTTTAAATTATTTGTTGATTTTTGACAGATAAGCTCATAAGCTGCGGTCTGATATTTTCAATGATACTTTGCAGTACTTGGTTGTAGGACTTCCTTTCTTGAGTAAAGATTCTGTTATTTCTCTCCTTCCATATGTGATCTATGTTAGTATCAAAACCAATCTTCTTAAGAATACTCCAAATAGAGTTTGAGTCTTTGCTATTCCCCATAATTTAGACAACTTGATCCCATTCATCAGGGAAATGAGCTGCATTAATTCTTTTTTCAACTAGCCAGATATTTCCAGCTAATACACTTTGAAAAAAGGTGATTTTGTGAGTCCTTAGTTACTGCACAAGCCAAAGTAACTTATCCTTGCACACTTATCATTCTATCTTGGGGTTGACACCCTTTTCCTTCTTGCAAGCCACATGATGAAAGACCTGTATAGATACATTGAGGGGAACCACAGCAATCTACCAGTTAACATTGGGCAATCTTCATTAGAATCCTTCCAAATCATCTTTCCAACAACATATAGCAACCAACTCCCAAAACAACCTAAACCACCAACCCAAATTCCCACTACCCCCAACCACTTCCCACACAAAATTAATAAATAAATTAAAAAAAAAACACAAAACAACCCCCCCCCCCCCCCACCCTAATCCCCCCCCCCCCCCCCCCCCCCCCCCCCCAACACCCTTTTTTTTCCAAATTTGGCACCTCTACGGATTGATGGATCCTACGTCCTAGATCCACGAATCGATGGATCCTACGTCATTGTCCCAATAACCTAATGTCAACACCATCTCCTATTAATCATCTTCCTTTTGTCAATCTCTTGTTTAAAAAGTCCAACATACATGTAACTAAACTTTAGTTAATCATCATTATTTCTACAAATAAATATTTACATGATCTATTGAGATAAATAACCTTAATTAGATTTCTTTCATAAAAGATATGCAATGGTGCATTCTTTGAACACTCTTAATATAGAGCATTACACATTGTCACTCTTAAGCACACTCGTAGGTCCTAGATGACTCATTCTTTCTTATACATACAACAACTTGCTTGCTCTCTCATTCAAACCTTAGAATTCCACACATCTTGATTAGGATTATGCAAACCGGAATCAAAGCATGTTAGTTGATTCATATTGGGTCGTGTATGAAAATACAAAACAAAATTTATCTTTGCTACATTTCATTAGGCAAATATATGAATTCTATTTGTTCTACTGAGAATGATACTGGAGAATATATTGCCACTAAAAATTCAATTTGACATAACGGATTGAACTGCTTTCCAATAGTGAAGTTGGGTTGTGGTATAACCCATAAAATGGTCATGTTAGGCCTTAAATTGAGCACACTAGTGTTAGGTTCATATTTCATTTCTCTAATGTGAATTAAATGGCTCTTCCTAAATATACTAATGATAATTTAAAATTGATGGACTTTGGATCTCATTATGAGTGCACATAAGCAAGTAGTCTTAGGTTTTCTTAGCAATCAAGATAACTACACCTCACTATGTGCTTTGATGTTTTAAGATGATAACTCTTTTTTTTTTTTTTTTTTACTCCCATGTAATGCAGTTATATGCCTTTATGATTATCTTGATGCTCAACGTTTATTTGCTTAGCTATTAAATGCATGTCTATAGTATATTGGATATCATAACACAAGCATGGGAGATTGGGTTGGCTGATTTATCGCGGATAATAGTACTAGTTCTAGTGAGAGAAACACCTTATAGTGTGTGTATATTGAAATGAACAACCAACCCCTTCCCATGGCTAGAAATGGGTATTTATATAAGTGTTTTGGTGCCCCTAATGGGCCATGAAGTGGCTACCAAGTGTCAAGGACCCCGGGCCCAACACATAAGTCGTACGGTAACTACATACGATTAATACTAAGACTAGAACTAACCTATGCAGATATAATCCACGGGGTGACCGAGTCTTTTACCTTGGATTTTCATAATCCTAACAATTCCCCCTGAGAGAGGTCAACCCCAGAGAAAATACAAATGAATCCTAGCATTATATTTAATTTTATCCTTTGATTCTGGCTTGTAGTCTTTTGATTCTTCAACATTTGTCTTTTTGTTACTCAAGTAGTGATTTTGAGCTTTGTTCCTTGGACTTGAGTGATCTTTGAGCTTTCTTTGAGATCATCATCTGCAGTAAATCTCTTAATCATCAGATTGTAGTGGAGTATTGCCTTCATGTGATGTTGTGAACCTTCGGACTCCGCATGTCATACTTGTCTTGATATGATTTTATTCTCAGAGTTGCGAAAGCTGTGTTGTAGGTCTTTCAGTTGTCATGATGTCATTAATTAGAAATATTAAGTGTGAACATGGGGTTGTGAATTGACTCCACTAGAACGAGGTATCTCCATTTCCATCTTTACTTGACCCTGAAATAAAATAGTTAACAATAAAGCTTATGGGCGAACATGGCTTTGTCATTCGCCTGAGTATGGTTGGAGTAACACCTCCAGAATCAGTGAGACGACTGTGATCAGGTAGATTCATCTTAAGATGAATATCCTTGACAGGATTTCTAGTATAAGTATCAGATCATCAGATGTACAGCCATCAGAATCACCATACTTGCCTGTTCTCTTTATCGGAACGTCTCAAAGTAGACAGCACGATAAGAGTGAATCAGTTAGTTACTATCTTACCGATTAAAGTGGAAAATGATTTGAAAAACAGCCGACATGTCACTTGAGAAAGTATTTTTGTGACACATCGAGAGTGTTTTATATCAAAAAATCAAATTTCATCAGAAACACATTTTTTTTGAAAGATATACACAGTCAATGTGCTAGAAAATCAGTCGTTGGGCACATCGAAAGGTTTTTCAAAAACTATTCATCAATTCACTGCCTGGAACAAGTTTGATTCATAAAGAATCGCACCATCGTTGCTTTCCATTTGTCACAAGTTTAATCCATAATGGATCTCACATGTCACCTACCAAGAGCTTGTTTGATGTTAGCTCTAGAAGGATTTCCATCTTCATAGTGAGTACTTACGTATCACTCGGATATTCTGGCAATACCACGAGGATAATGCGTAGGACTCTTAAGATCTTTATTTGTTGTCACAGTGTGGGAAAAACAAGCACCAATTTGTATTAGTGTCTAACGAGAATTTTTTGATGATCTTGGCTCTAGACTTCATAGTGCATTTTTTGGTTTTTAGTAGTCGGAGGATGGAGCGGACTGGCCACCTTTTCATATCATCTAAAACTCAGAGTGAGGAGAGTCGATAGAAATGTATTGATCTCGTGAGAAGTGAAACAAGAATCCTTTGAGGGATCTTGAGTGGCTATGGAGGTGTTGTTTTTTTCCCCCCCCCCACCCCCCATGCAGGTTTCTCTAGGTCATGATACTTGTCTCAATGTCTACAATCAACCATGTGATTTCTGACAACATATGTGTGACCAGTTTCTGCCTAAATGTTTAAGGAGGGTGCTTTCTTTTCACCCTTTATCTTAGCTTTTCTTTTTCATTCTTCAACCCTTCTAGCGCTTACCAAGATGTCTTTACTAGAACCCTTGTTGGTATGTTCAGTACTTAGCCTCCATCTCAATCCGCATATTCCTGTATTCTCACATTACTCCTTTTTTAATCATACTCTAAGGACTTTCTACACTAACGAGTGATTGTCCCTGGGTGGATCCTCTGGCTTCTTGGCAGGATCGTAGGATCGAGTAAATATCCTTACCATCCTTATTAACTCCGATAAGTAATTACAGTTCGGTCTTGGTATTTCACAATTGCCATCTTACACCATTCGCTCCCCCTTAATATGTGCTTCGATATTCGAAAATGTTAGCACATATGTAAGAGCCTTCAATATGAGTCTAAAAAGATCAATTTTTTATCTAATTTTCTATTAAATCACATTTCTCTCCCCTGATAATAATTTCAAACCCTTTGAGATTTAGGATCTCAAATTTTTTTTTTAATTTAAATATGTTAGAAAATGTGGTCTGATTAGACACTAGCCGATTATTAAGAACTATATAGCTCCCTCATTAATTATTGAGAGATTCTTTTTAGGTGTCAGTTTGATGATTTTATAAATGATTTGGAGTTTAACGAGAAACTCATGAAAAATTCATAAACTTACACATAACACTGATTACCATACTACTTATTGATGTACACGATTATGTATGAGACATGACCTGAAAAGTTCAAACCGAAAGTGGCACAATCATTTTGTCTATGTTAGCAATCTGTGGTCCGTCTCGATACTCTCCAGATGGAAGTTGTCTTAGCTTCCTCGAACCAGCAATCCTTCTTGAATTGATAAATATTTCTTGCAAGCCGCATTAAGAAGACTTGAGGTATAAAGCCCATATATTCGATGTACACTAATAATTTTGTAACCATAACATCAAAGTCAATTAAGTCCCTAATGAGCGTATTTCTCCTTACATGATATTGGATGGATATAAATTGAACACCAGGCTTAGCTATGTCTCGGATGTCACAATTATCCCCCTAAATAGTAGAATGATAATATTAAGTCAACTAAGTCTGGATATAAACATTTCTTCCTGCAGGATAATTGACTATCTAAAGGTATCATCATATTATGTGTACCTCTGATATCAAATATTTATACTCCTTTTTAAGAATAAGCATAGTGGTTGACCAGTCGAGGAAACATTAATTGAATCAAAAACAATTTTCTCACACTAGAATAAATCTTTCTAAACACACTTTCCCCTGGGTATCTCAAATGATGCATACTAAAATAACATGATATCTCTTCCCCGTGTGGAAGAAATAGCGCACCAAAAGAAACAAGTTTAAGACACTGTTTTTCTCTTGCGTTCTGACATTTGTCTTCCCAGAATGGTCTAAAATTAAAGAAGGCTATGTACACTATCACGTGTACTTGTTGTACCTTTCAGTCTAACTACTCCTTCCCCCTTACTGGTTTTGATACCTCAGAATCAGCAAAACCTTGTACGCACCCATACTTGAGATCGTGTTTGAATAATTAATCAGCTTAAATCTATTCCGTGAGAATCAATTTTAAGACTTTTAAAACTATGAAAGAATTTCCAAACATTCCTAAGTCTTTTTACAAACTATGATGTGTTATCAATATTTGTCGTATGTAGTTTAAAACCTGAATTCACTAAGTCGTGTAATTGCAAATAAGTCCTAAAGATTGAAATGATTGACTTCTAAAAGCCTTGTATTAATATAAATTAACTCCCCTGAAAAATGTGATCCGTCATTATCAACAACTTTATTCGTGTATACCTTGACTTATTTTGAAAGACTGTTTTAAAAGATTATTTGATGACACGTTCTCCCCCTCAAATAACGGACCCCCCCCCACCCCCTTGTTTTCTATTTAAGGAGCTGTAGTCATAGATTGAGTGATTGAATTGCTTTTAAATCTTATTTTTATGAAATTCCTTAAAACACTGATCCATTGTAAAAACAACTTTTTACCACCATGGCTAACACAAATAATTTTTGAAGAATCATAGAATAAAAATTATTTGGATAAAAAGGAAGGACTTATCTTTGGATTCAAGAAATTAAAGCACAGAGCGTACTTAGATGAGGTGCACGGATATAAAGTCATCCATGCCCGGGAGAACTTAATCACCCGTTGTTAGGAACTGGCGACGAGCTTTCCTCATTTTGAAAACCGGGTTGCAGTCTGAAATAACTGCAAGCCATAAAGACATGTTTTGAAAAGTTTAATATTTCCGATCGAAGTTCATGTAAAGACCGGTCATTATGAATGGACATTTCTAGACCGTAATGTTATCGATAAACAGAAGACATGTCTTGAAGAAAAAAAATTTTATTTTTTTTATTTTAATTTTTTTTAATTTTTTATTTTTTTTTTATTTCGATTTGTTATGGTTTTTTGTAGGTTTATATTTTTGAATTTTCTTTTATAAAAATTATTATAAGAATTGGAAATAATCTTTTTGTGTTTTTCTTATTTATTAGTACGATTACATAGGATACATGAAGATTTCTCTTCTTTTGAAGATAAAGCGCTGAATCGTCACTTTTCTTTCTTTAAGAACGGGGCCTGAGTGTTGTTAACAGGGGGGAACAAAAAACGGGCATTTGTCGCTGAAAAGCAGGCTGAACTGATGTGAACAGACGTCATTTTGTCGTTGAAGAGCGAGGCCTGAACTGATGTGAACAGACGTCATTGCTTGTTCATCAGATCAGAATTCCTTGAAGCACGGTTTAGGATACAGTCTTTTTAGCATACCAATCTATAAGCTTCCTTTTTAGGATTGAAAGATGTACCTACACTTAAGTTAAGAGTACCTGCACCGACATCAAGAGTTTGTGCGCATTCATATTGGTTAGCGATATCTGCATTTGAACCATTTGAGGGTTCACTGTCAACCTTGGTTATGCTAGGAGTGAATATCTTTCCAGTAGGAACCCATCTAAGACCAACAGTCCTGAAAATTTTACCGGTTGGTTTCACCTAAGGACAAGATCTAAGTGTCATTGTTTTCTCATGCACAGCGAAGTTTGTTGATTGAACACCCTTATGCAATGTCGGATCTATTCCTTTCAGTTTCTTGTTGCAACTCTTATTTGCTCTCCGGGTTGTGTCTGGTTGGTGTCTTATGGGAGGGATCCTTAGCACGGTGAGGTTGACTGCATTCAGGAAATTTTAGTACACACATAATCATGATTGGTATTAAAAGACACATTTCTGCATGTGGAGCATAACAAAATGTTTGGCGGTCAGAAAACTTCTAGAATTCTAGAGTGATCTACTATGGGCACATTCTTTTACGTGACGCATCTACTCTTAGTTGCAGCCAATTCCTAGCTTTTTGGTTATTGATCCTAGTTTGGTATCGCTACCATTGTTCATGCTTTGTGATCTAGCAGAAGCATCACACTAGGTCTGAATTCCCCCCCCTTTTCCCCCTTTCCCCCCCCTCCTATGTTTCTAGTGTCTTTTTCCTTAGCTTCCTCTTAGGTAGTGATTTATGAACCATGTCATTTGAGTTATACCTGGATGAGCCAGGTGTAATAGGTGGTGAGGTTTGCAATAGCATATTCTCTTTCGCTTAGGTGAATAAGTGTAGTGATGGTTTTTGATCAAACGCGATTGACATCAACTTGGGAGGCAAACCGTGGCTTTGAAATTCTAGGTCGTTCAGACTTAAACGCAGTCGGTTGTCTAACAACTGATTGGTATCTACATTGTTGTAAAACCGGTTTCCCTAAGATTGACGATTTTGCAAACTTAGTATTCACACTATTTCCTGTTAATTTTTTTAACTCATTTTTTAATGCTGCGATTGCAAACCCTTTTTCTTGAAGTTGAGCTTTGAAGTTATCATTATTTGCAATCAAAGAGGTTGTGTGTTATATGGTTTTAGCTCTTGTTATTTTAATTTTGAATGCTACAATTCTTGTTGTGTGCGTATTTTTTGCATTTTTGGCCTGAAAGCGCTTATTGAGATCGTGAAGGGCATGGAGTTTTGCAGTTAAATCTTTTTTCTGAGACACTAACGCCTTAAGGTCAAGAATAGGATCTGCATCACTATTTTTCTTTGTCAATCGAGAAATTTTCTCTTTCAACTCTCGAATCGTATTGCCTCGGCTTTGAATATGATCATTTAGTTGCCCGATGACAAATAGTGAATCAAATGACGGATCATTCGAAGATGTCACTGGTTTTTTGTTTCCAAAACGTTCTTTGAGATTTTGATACTTTAATTGTAAGTTGAAGTGTTCAACTTTAAGTTTGAAAAAATGTTTTATCATTGAGTCGTGATCATCATTTTGAATCTTGTTTCTCAGAATAAAATTTTCAGATTCAAGGTCGGCAATACGTTTTTGAGCAATAGTGAAAGCATCATGCATGTCAGAGAATCTAGACACATTTAATACAGAATCAGTTGTAGTATAAAACACATCTTTTGACAAGCATTCAGCAATTAAGTTCTCATTTGTGATGAGAAGGTTTTTCCGTTCAATCTCGCCACTCTTTAAATCTATCTCATTCTGGTCCACCTCGGCTTCCAAATTTTCAAAAACTGCTTTCATTACCCTAACTTCAGGGACCAAAGATTTTTGAACTCGGTCAAAATGTTCTTTGAGTAGATTGAAAAAATCGAATTATTCCGTACAGTAACCCGTTTGTTTGTTCAAAACCCCTTTCCCCTTTAGTTATGCCCGTTGGTGTGATACGTTTTTTACAAGTTTTCTCAAAGTCCCAAAATAGTTGAGTAATTACATACAGACCAATATTTACTTGACTTGTAGTTGGAAGCGTTCGAGGGACCAGATGGACCAGTGTATTGGGAGGATACACAGTCGCAGGTGGCAGGACAGGCAGGGGTGGGGCATTGGCCTTTAGCTCTTCGGCCTTTCGTTTTTCTAGATCTACGACCAAAATACTTTTCTAAGTGTAGTGAGTCTGGAGGGGTGAATGTTACCATAAAAATTTACTTTAGAGTAGTTAGGAGGCGTATGTTAACCCTCTTTTCCCACAGGCAGAGTCATTTCATTTCACATGCCGTTTATTCTCGTAGCTTCTGCTAAACTCTACTTCTCCTCAGTACGATGGAAAAATTACGGCACATGATGAGGCTTATGACGTTCATCACCATCATTATAGTGTCGGTTGGGCTTTTTGGCTGTCTGAGTTTGTCCCGGCCTAAAGTCCCCCCCCCCCCCCCCCCCCCCCCCCACCCCCACCCCCGTAACAACGGTTCTTGGGTACCTAGTGCAATTTTAGTCTTTTAGTCGTATACATGAGTAGGATTTAACATCATATGGACAGTTTGAATGGATTAATCTTGCGAGTGAAGCTTATTCTCAAGTTTATCTTTAAGGTGTTTTAGATTGGAAAAATCAGTCAGGAATTTTGACTCTTTTTGTTTAAACTCTTGTTTCAAAGTCGTTACAATTTTTTCAAATATCTTATTGTTTTCCATAGTTGAATTAAGTTGCAACTTGACAGAATGAAGTTCCTTTTTAAAATTTTCCTCCGTTTTATTACGATTTTGAATAAGCATACGCATTTGATCATCCATTTGCTGTTCATGTTCAGTCAGTTCAAATGTAGCACGTTGCTCATAAATGGCAACTTTTTCCTTATAGATCTGAAGTTCAGTGGCTATTGGGTCATGAGGAACGAACACATCATTATCAGATGATACATATACATTATTTAGAGCGGAAGATGCATAACTTGGTACAACAGAAATATTATTGACTACGACAAATATTGTTCATATGGAATAACATTACTGTTACCCATATCGACACTAGTTGAGTCAATAACATTTGACTGTTGTATTTCATTATGAATCTCATGTTCGTCCTAAATAGTAACACTATGATCAATAGCATTTTTCAAAGTATGTACCTCAGATAAGATTGATGCATTAGATGGACCAGCTTGTGGATTTGCTGACCCGGATGAGGACATATTAGCCATGAATATATTCTGAGTAGTCGGTTCATCATCAACATCTGAATCAAAAACGTCACATTCATCTGCCTGGAAAATATCTGTCCTCAATTCTTGAGAGCTAAGATCTTTGGGACAGGTTTGGATTATCCACATCTGCATCAAAAGTGTTTCCCTGTTCACTCGCCAGAAAGAGTAGTTCCTCTTCATCCAAAACTGCACCATTCTCTTGGGCTTGCATCAGCAGCATTTTGTCCTTGAAGTAATTAGAATTCTGTGGACGCTTCGGCTAAGTATAGTTCCTTGCAATATGTCCAACCCCATTGCAGTTATAACACTTGACCTGCATTGGCATTCCCAGCTCTATGTTTTGCCCCCCATTGCTTGCAACACCATTTCCCCGAGCAGCATACCTCCAATTCTGATTCTGATTATGTCGCTCTTGAACATTTTGAACGACAACCCGACCATC
>BQNB010101989.1:0-24349 GCA_026074375.1 Tanacetum coccineum
CAAAAAACACAACAGTAGAAAATCATCATTATCGCTTATTGTTTATATCATAGTGTCCATAGAAAAGACTCACAATAATGCGACGACTGCCTTTTAATTAAATAGTATAATATAATATACTGTGTGTCAGCTTATCTTGTAGCCTATGAGCCCGTCACCATCGTCACGCACCTGCAACCATCATCGCACGCTATGGATAGCGGCAACGAAAGGAGCGGCGGCATCGAAAGAGCATAAGCCAGCCGATTTGTGTTCATAAGCCAAGAAAAACACCATTCGGCATCAAGCTCTCAGCCTCGGCCAAACCTGCCCAAAATCCAACCAAACACATACTATCAGATTTTTTTTACATGTTCTGCAATCTATGTGTTTTTAACCGATCATCGATAGGTAAAGCCGCGCAGAAACAAAACAACAACTAATCAATCAAAATGCATGCACCAACTGAATAAGCACTCAAAAGAAAACAACAAAGAATGGAGCGCAATTCAGCCAAAAACAATATCATCAACAATTAATTAGACCCTAATATCATCACATATTAAACCCTAATATCATCAACAATTAATTAAACACTAATATGATCAACAATTCAATCCACATTCATAAAAGTAAGATAAAAGCAATAGATACATGAACATACCCAAATGCAACAACAGGCCTTCTCAAGAAAACCACCGTAAACAAACGGTGTATATAAACCTCTGATGACCGGTGTGATGGTATAGATCTTGGAATCGACACGTGCAAACCACCATCACAATAATCGATGTTAATCTCTAGGAACGGTGGAGGAATGATCCAGAGAAAAGAGGGATATACACACTATATGTGTATGTTTGGTAGGGGTGACACGTACCCCCAACGTGTTATGAGTTGATAAAAAAAGAACCGGAGCGGGTAACCTAAGTCAACCCGAGAATGTTAATAAATATGCCTCGAAACAACAATCTTGCTGGTTAATATATAGGTATAATTGTTTTATGTATGATTTAAGAGCAAATAGTAGTTGTGTCAATTCTTGGTCTTTGTGGGACAATAAAAAGACCTTGTTACTAGTGAAACTTAAAAACACTATGTGATAATGGTCATTAAGATTGTTAGATGGCGAGTTGAGATTAATGTAGATTCATTATTTAGCAAATACTTAATAAATCAATATTGGTCACTCATTTTTTTCATTAAAATAAAAAAAATTCACTTCTTACCTTTTTTTAAAAATAAAATATCTTGCAAACGATAAATCGCCAAGCGACAAAAAATACACCATCGCGACGAGTATATTTTTATCTTTCAGTAGACGGGCACTTCAATATACTTTCGACGAACCTTTTTTTGATTTTTTTTTATTTTATAAAAAAATAAATGGATATGATTGGTTCATCGGGTCTTTACTAAATAATGGGTCTACATTGAACTTTTCTCATTAGTCGGCTATTAAAATGGTTCCAAGTGTTTGTATAGTGTAACTAAAGATTTTGAACTTTGTTAAAAAGTTCGGATCTAATATGGTGGAAAATTTTCCACCCAAATCTAAAGTTGCACACGGGTTTCAACTAGAGGTGGCAATTTTAGACCAATTGGTTAAATTTTGGTCTAGATGGTTAAATATTTTTAGGGTCTAAATGGGTCTTCCTTACATTTTTAGATGAGTTTAGCATTTTTCCCTTAATATTATAGATGGGTCTCTCTTAAATTTATAGATGGATCTAGATAGGTCTAGCATTTTTCTCTTAATATTATAGATGGGTCTAGTTGGGTAAATATTTTTAAGGGATGGGTCCAGTTGGGTCTCCCTTAATATTTATAGATGGGTCTTGTTGGGTATATCATTTCTCATCCGTTTTAACGTTTTATACATTTTCGACCGATTTCGATCGATTTTGATCGTTTTCTATCGATTTTGAACGTTTTTGACCGATTTCGTCCGTTTTTTACCGATTTCGATCGATTTCGACCGTCTTTGACCGATTTCGTCCGATTTTGACCGATTTAAACGGATTTCGACCGAATTTGACCGATTTTGACTGTTTTCCACCATTTTTGACCGATCACGAACGTTTTCAACCGATTTTGATCATTTTCGACCGATTCTGTCCATTTTTGACCGATTTTGGCCGATTTTGACCGATTTTGACGGATTTGACCGTTTTCGACCGAATTTGATCGATCTCACACGTTTTCGACCATTTTCCACCGTTTTTGACCGATTTCGACCGATTTCATCCGTTTTCGACCGATTTCGACTATTTTTGTCTGTTGTTTAAGGCTATTATACGTTCTTGTCCGTTTACTTATATTTTCTTCTGTTTTCATACGTTTTTATCTATTTTCTTACGTTTTCGTACGTTCTCATCCGTTTTCATTCGTTTCCTTACCTTTTTATACGTATTCTTACGTTTTTCTAAGTTTTCATCCATTTTCGTTCGTTTTCTACTTTTTTCTATGCATAAATACTTTTTCAAATGTTTTATCCGTTTTCATACGTTTTAGTATTTTTTGTAAAAATGTATAAAGCGTATGAAGACGTATAAAATCGTACAAAATGCACGAAAATGAACGAAACGCAGAAAAATGAAGAACGAAGAAGGACGTATGTAAATGAACAAAATCGTACAAAAATTGACGAAAACGTACAAAAACGTTTAATAACGTTTAGAAACGGACGAAAACGTTCAAAACCGTTCAAAACACCTAAAACAACTTAAAAACGTACGAGAATGTGCAAAAACGAACGGAAATGGTCGAAAACGCACGAAAACGATCGAAATGATCAAAAATGGTTGAAAACTATCAAAATCAGTAGGAAATGGTAGAAAATGATCGAAATCGGTCGAAAACGATCGAAATCGGTCAAAAATGATCAAAAACAGACCAAAATCAGTCTAAGACGAACGAAATCGATCAAAAACGGTCGAAATCGATCATCGATCGAAATCAATGGAAATCGGTTGAAAACGAACGAAAACGATCAAAACCGTTCGAAAACTGACGATAACAGTCGAAATCGGTCGAAATCGGTCGAAAACGGACGAAAACGGTCGAAATCGGTCGAAACGGTCGAAATCGGTCAAAAACGGTCAAAAACAGTCTAAATCGGTCGAAAACGTATAAAAACGTAAAAACAGATGAAAAATGCTATACCCAACAAGACCCATCTATAAATATTAAGGGAGACCCAACTAGACCCATCCCTTAAAAATATTTACCCAACTAGACCCAAACCCATCTTGACCCAAACCCATCTAGACCCAAACCCATCTAGACCCAAACACATCTAGACCCAAACCCATCTAGACTCATCCTCCTAAAAGACCCATCTAGACCCAAACCCATCTAGAACCAAACCCATCTAAGACCCATGACCCAACCCAACCCAACCCAACCATTTTGCCACCTCTAGTTTCAACTATCGAACATAACTCACTTTTATTGTAGCATTTACGGCGCTACTTATAAACACCAACGTCGGACAAGATTAATACAATCTCTTTCTTTAAGTTCCATTATAAATACCCATTTTAAAACACGATTTTTCATTCACACTAGCTAAGTTTCAGACACTTATTATATCGTTACGAAATTCTTACCAAGAAACATGTAACTTTATAACATGTTATTCTTTTAGACATCTCGAGTCTATAATTAATTGTGTCAAAAGTTGGTGAAAAAACAAATTTTCACCTAAATTTTTCAACAACCCTACACATGAATGAAGATCGAGTGGAAACACACAAATTCCAATAAAATCCTAGCGGTTGAGTCTTGCTTATGCTAGGTAGGTGTTACCTTTTTAACTTTTTCCTGTGAAATATACTTAGCCTCCTAGGTGTTATTAGAACACGATGTCTTTTAGCTAATTTGTTGTTTGTATAGACAACAATATATATTTAAACAATACTCTTCATAACAATGTCAACTCGTCATAGTTGTGTTTGTTATGATCATGAATAGCATGGTTCTACAAAAGCTCTTAAGAAATGCGTCCTCACATTTCCCTTCGAAGCCAATCAATTTCTCTCTCACACAAGTGATTCTCTACTAATCATTAAAAGTGGCATACATAACCTCATATTGTCACTATTAAAAAAATGGACCAAGAGGTTTACCAACTGCCTTAGATGGATGGAGAGTTTATTACTCCCCTACAATGACCTCCCCCGATTTATACAATTTGGTTGTCCTATTGAATTCATATTTCAGGAACTCGAGTTAGTAGGGTTAGGTTTTCTTTCATACAAAATTCTATGAGGCTTTAGTCCCTATGCAACTTGCTAACTCACTCTATACTTAAACCTTTTGAAAGCAGATTCGTAATGTTATCATTTGACTTTACATTATTAATATTGATAATGTTGAGACTAATTTTCGTATTGACATAATATGTCTTGACTCACCATTATACATTATGATATGAGGTGTGTTAATTCTTTAATGTCATTAAAGTTTGGGAGAGTTCCTAGAGTTTTGTAAGTAAAAATGTAAATGTTTGGAATCCCCTAAGATTTATAAAGTATGTATGATTATTTCAATCCTTATCATAATCGCCAAAAATGTAAGAGTAAATGTAGAACCAAAAGAGTCCAGTATTTATTGCTTCGCCGCAATATGATGAAAAGTGTTCAGAAATTAATAATGTTCAATAAGTAGTATGGACAGTGAAATCGTTGATTTTCCAAAATGTATAGGTCTACTATAACAGATACAGTACCACATAAATAATATATATTGTTGCGCTAAGCTCATGACACTGAAGCTCGACATCTATGTATGCAATTTAATGCAAAAAAGCCCGTGTAGATGTTTAAACCCGCAACATCCAAATTGTTCCGACATGTATACATTCGTGTTTCAGTACGGTCGAAACTAGTGAGAGCTACTCACTCCGAGATAGGGATTCAATCCAAATAGAATCTATTTAACACACGCTCTTCTTATCCGTTCCTCCGGTCAAGAATTTAACTTTTCATGATAATGGCCAATGGTGGTAGATTATGTAACTATAGGCACATGTAAACAGGAGATTAATAACCAAAAACACTTGTTTCCAATAAAAATAAACTATTGTATTCGTAATAGCTTTGAGTACTATAAATCCATAAGTATAAAGAGGGGATATAAATTCATAGTAAGTTAATTTCGTAATGAGTATAGAAAACAATTTCTAAACGTGTAATGCAAAATGAGTAAGTGACAAAGTATAAACTCAAGTTTGTAATCAACTGTAATGTGTGTTTGTAATGAATAGCAAAAATCAAGTATGTTAAAAGATATTAGCAACGAAGTATGTAACAGTTGTATTGAGCATGTATTTCTCCCCCTGAGATGTGTATAGCAATTGTATAACCAAGTGAAAGAGGGGCTATAAACTCACATCGAAGGATGAAGAACGATATTGCGAGAACTGCCGTATTAAGCGCCAGACAAAATGAAAACTTGAAACGCTCGATCAAGAAGTTGCACTAGACGTAACGCTAAGTCACACTAGCCTAGGGTAATGCGTTGGGTTTCCCGATGAATAGTTATGGTCAACCGACACGTTGATAAAAGATTTAGGTTTAAAGTTGTAATAGTTTTGGTGGTTTGGTTAATACATAGTTTTGAAAAATAAACGCAACGAATGAAAAAATTCTGTATATATTACAAATGAAAAATAACCATTATATAATTTCATACCAGTGAATTATAAAACAAATAATAGACAAATCCAAAGATTAATTGACGTATATAAAGCTTTTCAAGTAATTATATAAAATGTGTGGAATAAATATTAGAACCAATTATTTCTGACAACACATTTGTAAATTAGTAAAATGTCCTTTAGACACACGTCTTTTTATAGAATACCTTTATACAATAAGTTATGGTGTATCTTCTAGCTGAGAATTATAAAAATATAACATAATATATTTTATAACTTATTTTTCGTTTCCCTTATCGGTTTGCGTCTAAAATGTTTATCTCGATATAAAATTATAGTTTTTTCCGTTCGTTATCCGGTATATTGTATAATACAAGTATTATTATCTTATAAAGCATAACATAACCCCTTTATGGTTTCTAAAAAAGACAAAATAAGCTTTATTAAATCATTACTAAACATATAAATTTATATAAATTTCGTCATGACTTTCCCATTTACAAGACGTTTCCCATATTCATAAAACTTAATGTTTTCCATATTCGTAAAGCTTAATGTTTTCCCTTATTCAATATATGTTGTAATTTATTCGCGATTTTCATTTTTTCAACTCCCCTTTTCAGATATAACATAAAATATGATGTATATTCACTTATTATATCTAAACTACAAACAAATAAATATCGATATTTATATAATCATTTTACCACCAATTTTAACCTAGTTATATAGATCATATATATAATATATATATTAGTAATATAAAAAATAGATATATAATATAAAATCTTATAGCCTTTTATAATTAATTTATAGTTTACCGAACCGGCACCCTGTTCGGATTCTACCAACCAACGGCACTCCTTTCGGCTGTTAGGCCAGCCACGCCAAACCGCACCCATATCGTTCAACCAAAACCTGACGCACCCCTGTGGTGAAAAACCACGAAACCAACGTACCCCGGCTTGTCCGACAAGCCAACCCATACAAACGCCCCTAACCAAACACCCTTTTATGATGCAAACAAAACGCAAACCCAAACCCACTCAACCCGGCTATACCCGGCTGTTTTCGCGGCCAAATCCCGACACCTTCCCCTGCTGTTAATGACAGCCAAACCCGACGCCCGACCCGGCTATACCCGGCTGTCCCACACCCGACATACCTCCCCCCCGGTTGCCCCCGGCTGTCCCGCAGCCAAACCCGACGCGAACCAAACCCACCCTTGTCGGGCCCGACCCGAACGTCAAATACACCCTCATGGTGGTTATCAAAACAAACGCACCCTTTTGGTGCGGGCTGTCCCGAAATCAAATGCACCCTTTCCGGTGCAAACACAAACCGAACGCACCCTTGTGGTTCGTCTTTAAATTGAACGCACCCTTGGTGGTTCGATTGTGATGGTAGCGAGGATGGTGGGAGTGGCTGTGGAAGGTGATGATGATGTATGGTGGTGTATGACGATGGTGGTGGCAGCGGGTGGCGGTGGTGGCGAGTGGCGGAGAGTAGGTATGGGGATCGGGTAGATCCGGTCACGAGGAGTGTTTTTGGTCTCGATCGGAAAAGCCCGCCGGAAAACTTTTCCGGCGGCGGTGGTGGGCCCGGATGTTATCCGATCTTTGTGTGTGCAAGAGAGGAGAAGAGAGAGAGTTGTAGGTGTGTGTATGTATATATGAAAAAAATGAAATGAAATAAAATTATAAATTGTATATATATATATATATATTGGAAAGTGACAAGTTGAAATAGTCCAGGGTTCGTTTTGTAACTTTTTAGTAAAATTTCGATACGTATCGGTTCGGGACTCGTTGAATGACTTAACGTGATGATTTCAATATATGAAAGTTTTTTAAGTACTTGCGTCATTGTTTTCCGAATCATTGTTCTGATAAAAATGAAGTATTCACCGACTAATTTTTTGTAAACGTTTTTAAATAATTTATATTAAAAAACGATAATTATATACAAATATATAATAAATCCGACAAACATTAATCTCTTATAACAAAATTATAACATCATAAAAGTGATTTTTAACAACGTTTACCGATTAACAAGAAAATTAAATTTAAAACAAATTTTACTTATAAAAAAATATAATAATAATACAATACAAATTATAATTTTTAAGGTCGTACGCGTTGTGATCCAAAATCTTACTAGGGAAATTTCTGTCACATATCTGACATGTTTTATCTTGTCTCGTAAAACTAAAAAGTTTCAGGTAAATCGTTTATACATCAAATTGCTTTAGAGTCCCCGAATAATGAAAACGTGATTTAGCTGCTCGTTTTTGATAATTCAACCTTAGGAATAACTTATATCTCCTTTATAATTCCGAAAATTCTCGATGTTACGAGTACCTACCCCTTAAAGATCTCGTCCAGAGATAAAATTAGAGTTATCCAAAAAGAAAATTGTGTGACCAAGGAAAACTTAAGGTTTAAATAACTCGTTCTAAACAAGACGCTGATAACTTTATTCAGCAAAATTCGGTGTTTCTACACTTCCCATCTACCAAAAAATTTTGTCTAGTATTGGTCCAGGATATAAATCCAACAAAATGGGTATCTCAAAATAAAACAATACAAAATATCTTAACAGTATAGACAGCGTTATAGGGAGAGTCTCATTATAGTGAAAACCTCAAGAAGAAGGTGTATTCCTCGTGAGAAGTTTGTTAATAATTTTTCTAAATGTCCGAGGACGGAGTCTCGTTTCTACTATCTGTAATGTTCGATGATTCACATCAACATGGCTTATGTATGAAAGTACCCCCACTTACTTGGCAGTACTAGGATGTATCGCGACCTAAGTTTTCATACTAGTGGCCCGAAATGAATAGTCCAACTATATGTTTCATCGATAGGTGTTTATCTCGTTTAAGGTGGGGTTGCATTACCTATTGGCTAAAGTTGTATCAGTCGGGACCGCTCCAGGACCCAACCATGGCAACTATAACGATGATAACTATAACAAACGGTGATGGGATGCAGAGGGTGAGGACATTTCGAGAAACAGTATCTCCAGAATCAAGTTCAACAAATGGGAGGAGCTTGCGGAAAAGCTTATGCGATGGACGACGGAATATGGTACTCAGTCGTTAGTTCGAAGATGAATCAACTCCATTAGTTCAAGTGGGTAACAAGTCTGTTAGCTCCACTAACAGTTCGTGATCGCGCGGATTAGCAACGGCAAAAGTAATAACTTAAGAATGAGATAAGGTAGTTCAAGCGAGGCATTAAGACTCTGCTGAGTGGCAAGACACTATTGTGCTTCCAAACCTTTTTAACGGATTCCAGTGATTTTCGGGTTCGAGTTCATACTCGTGTCATATTGGATACCATTAAGCCCACTCATTTATAATTTCGTATTTACATAAAGAAGCGTCCAAATTTATGTAAGTAAGAAATGATAAACTTATGGTTCGGTGATTTACAACTTATTTATTTAAATGAAGAGGCGTCCCAATCCTTTCAAATAAATAGATTATAAATCATCCTACTTAATAATTCCCGGTGCAATACGCGTACTCTCATAACCTTCAAGGTGGTTGACATGACGATGCATGTGTTCTACTGAGTATGGGACGAGTGTTCCAAACTCGTCTTCGGAGACGGGGAGTAAAACTATCAGGGAAATCACCATAGTTACGAGATCTGTAATGAGTACTCGTTAGATTAAATAAGTAAGAAGTCTCGATGAACCATCAGCATAGCAGTTATCATATAAATCCCCTATTACAAGTCCCCCATACAAGACTTGTAATACTTAGATTCACACATAATTCTATGTAAACAGAACTGTAATGGCTTTGTTAACATAGCAATTATCATATCAATCCTCATATTACAAGTCCCGCCCATACAAGACTTGTAATACTTAGATTCATACACAATCCCATGTAAACAAAATTATGACGGGTCTTGTTTACATATCAATTATCATATCAATCCTTATATTACAAGTCCCGCCCATACAAGACTTGTAATACTTAGATTCATACAAAATTCCATGTAAACAAAAATTATAACGGTCTTCGTGTAGTACGATATTGTATAAAGCTATAAAAGAAACAATATATTCTTAAAAACCATTTTTTACTTATACAATGTCCCCCTGAGAACGGAAAGTAGACCATTTGTGCAACTCACAATGTCTAAGAAGTAAGATGAGACCATTGTATAACTCACAATGTCTTAAGAAATGCTCTGGTATTTATATAAATAACTCTTATATAAATAAACGTGCGATATACGCAAAAGATGTAAGCATATATATTTACATGATAATGTATGTCATGTAAGCACTAATGCAGCACGTAATATAACACAAGCAAGTAGCGTGTATGCAAACCAAACAAACGCCCCTAACCATACACCCCTTTTTGATGCAAACCAAACGCAAACCCAAACCCACACAACCCGGCTATACCCGGCTGTTTCGCGGCCAAATCCCGACACCCTCCCCGGCTGTTAATGACAGCCAAACCCGACGCCCGACCCGGCTATACCCGGCTGTCCCACACCCGACATACCTCCCCCCCGGTTGCCCCCGGCTGTCCCGCAGCCAAACCCGACGCGAACCAAACCCACCCTTGTCGGGTCCGACCCGAACGTCAAATACACCCTCATAGATTGATATCAAACAAACGCACCCTTTTGGTGCGGGCTGTCCCGAAATCAAATGCACCATTTCCGGTGCAAACACAAATCGAACGCACCCTTGTGGTTCGTCTTTAAATCGAACGCACCCTTGGTGATTCGATTGTGATGGTAGCGAGGATGGTGGGGGTGGCTGTGGAAGGTGATGATGATGTATGGTGGTGTATGACGATGGTGGTGGCAGCGGGTGGCGGTGGTGGCGAGTGGCGGAGAGTGGGTATGGGGATCAGGTAGATCCGGTCACGAGGAGTGTTTTTGGTCTCGATCGGAAAAGCCCGCCGGAAAACTTCTCTGGCCGCGGTGGCGGCCGGAGGTGACCGGCGGTGGTGATGGCATGAGAGGGGAGAGAGAGAGAGTTGTAGGTGTGTGTATGTATATATGAGAGAATGAAATGAAATAATAAATAAAAAAATTATAAATTGTAAATATATATAAGATTTAATATATAGATTAAATATATATAATGACTATATAAATTATGAAATTGGAATTTGACAATTGAAATATGATCCAAGGTTCGTTTTGTAACTTTTAGTAAAATTTCGATACGTATCGGTTCGGACTCGTATTAGAAAGGACTTAACGATTATTCAATATATTAAACTTGCTTCATGTTTTCCGAATCATTTTTTCTGATAAAAAAATGAGTATTCACTCTACGAATTTTTGTAAACGTTATATATATTGTTATTTAAAACTTATAATTATTCATTTATATATTTTTCCGACAAACTTTATCCGTAGAAATAAATTTTAACTTCAATAATTGTGTTTTTAACAACGTTTCCGATTAACAAGATAATTAATTTATTAAATATTTTTATTTAATAAATTATGATGATTAAATACAATTTAATTATTTTAGGTCGGTACGCGTTGTGTTCAAAATATTTGCGAGGGTATTTATTCACCTTCGTGACTTTTTTCGGGGTCTCGGGCAAAACTAAAAAGTTGTCAGGTATATCGTTTTACATCAAATTGCTTTAGAGCCCGAATAATGAAAACGTGATTTAGCTGCTCGTTTTTGATAATTCCACCTAGAAATAACTTATATCTCCTTTAAAATTCTGAAAATTCTCGGATGTTACAGATGGAGAGTTGATTACTCCCTTACAATGACCTCCCTCGATTTATACAATTTGGTTGTCCTATTGAATTCATATTTCAGGAACTCGAGTTAGTAGGGTTAGGTTTTCTTTCATACAAAATTCTATGAGGCTTTAGTCCCTATGCAACTTGCTAACTCACTCTATACTTAAACCTTTTGAAAGCAGATTCGTAATGTTATCATTTGACTTTACATTATTAATATTGATAATGTTGAGACTAATTTTCGTATTGACATAATATGTCTTGACTCACCATTATACATTATGATATGAGGTGTGTTAATTCTTTAATGTCTATCACAATGTATAAAACTGTTAAATTAGGCCAAGTTGGTGTGTAATCTTCTATTTAGACATTTTGTCTCATGTATGAACACATTTATAGATATAAATCCGATCATATTGCAAAACACGCTATATTTTATGTATAAAATATATAACCAAAATATAGTGCTAGTTTCCAAAGTGTATATATAACCTCTCATTGATTTGGAATCAAACGGCCATTAACATTGTCGAGCACCAATTCAAAAGTAATTAAATTTTATGTTACAAGTGTTTGTGTAGTGTAACTGATGTGTTTGAACATGGGTAAAAAATTCTCTATCTAATATGTAACAAAAAAATCCACCAAGTCAAAAGCCACACAATGGTTTCAACATTCAACTATTAAGAGGGAAAGGTATGGTTACGCTATGGCTTCAAGCCATGGCAACAGCCCAAAAAAAACTTTGTGCCGACCAGACCAGATGTGGTGCCATAGCATCTCGGATGGTAAATATCATCCCACGCCGTAGGTTGTTCTTTTTTTTTGTATTTGTGTATTTAGTGGGGTATGTGTGGACCCATGACACCACTTTTTGCCTATGGCTTGAAGCCAACTAGAGAGCCAAAAAATGTGATGCCATAACAAGTTTGGTGGCATAGCACTTTTGCTGACGTGACAACACTTTTATGCTATGGCTTCAAGTCATGTGGTATGTGCTTAATTACACATACCTTTTCCAATTAAAAACATACTTAAATGACTAAAAACGTACCAAAAATACATTGTAAACAATCCGAGCGTTGCAAAAATCTTACGTGTTGTTAAATATATATTTATATATATTTATAACTAAACAAATTAATAAGTACCATATTTATTTAACCATTAACCACCATTTTAGTTTTGATTTATAATTTATAAAGTCTCGTGTTATATTCATTAGTCAAGTGTATAAACCAAACGAACCCTTGTTGTTTCGCTAAACCAAACGCATCATTTATTGTCTTCTCTAAACCCAAACGCACCTCTTACGGTTTTCCTGCTCACCCAAAACAAACCCATACGGGTGGTATCCAGCCAAACAAACACCCTATTTGTTAATGCCTAACCAAACAAACCCACTGTATGTGGTTTTAATAATCACCAACGTCACCCTAAGTGGCTGTTTAACAGCCAAACGCACCTGTGTGCGGTTTAGAACAATCAAACACCCCCTTTGTTGTGAAACTGCCAACCAAACGCACCTCTTGTGCGTTTCTGTTAAACCTATCAACCTAATTAGTTTCTTTTATAAACAAACGCACCTTAATGTGTTTCTACTCAAACCAAACGCACCCTTTTCGATATTAACAGCAACCAAACGCACCCTAATCATTTTCTACAAAAACCAAACACCCCTAGTCTGCTGTAACAGCCAAAACGCACCCTTCGGTGTGCGTGACAGCCAAACCAAACACCCCTTTGTATATTCTTACTAACCCAAACGCACCCCTTGTTGTGAAAACTAACCAAACGCACCCTTTTTGGTTTACACAGCCAAACCAACACACACGTGGTGCAAGAATGAAAACCAAACGCACCCGTTTCGGCTGTCCCGAAACCAAAACGCACCCTGCGTGGTGTTGTCCGCAACCAAACGTACTCGTGGTGCAACCTAAACCCAACGCACCCTTTCGTTTCAACCGAACCCGACGCCCCCACGGCTGTTATGATGGTGGTGATGTTATGGTGGCGTCGGTGGTGATGACGAGGTGATGGGTGGAGCGATGACGGCGTGTGAGATAGCAGACCGGATAGATGGGGTCATGGGTGTTTTCTTTTGGAGTTGGCCGAAAAAGTCCGCCGAAAAAGTTTTCCGGCGGCGGCGGCGTGGTGGCCGGAATCCGACCGTTGGTGGTCGCCGGAAATCTTGAGAGAGAAGAGGGAGTGGTGTGTGTGTATTTTTTTATCACAAATGAAAAAATATATAAACTTATATATATATATTAAAACTTATAAAAAAATATGATAAGTTTTAATAGTTTAGGGTAAGTTGTGTACAATTTTACAGGGACAAAAAGTGTAACTTTCGTTAAAATAACGTTCGGGACTCGTTGAGCCACTTATCGGTTGATTCAAAATACGAAACTGTGCGCCTTTTTTGCGTTCGGTATAATTTTTCCAATAGAAATGAGTATTCATTTGATAGTCTTTCATAAATATTTTTCTAAGATTTATATAAAAATATTTGTTATTTATTTGGTAAACCCGGTTATGTCTGGTCCGAAAGTAAAAATAAAAATAAATTTCTAACCCGTATATTCGCGTTATCAACAAACGTTTTTGAATAACATGATGACTAATTTATTAAATATTTTTATTTGATAAAAGTGTTAATTAAATATAATTTAATTATTTTCTCGTTTCTAAATCTTGCTCGAGAGGGGCAGTTAGCTCTTTCGGACTGATTTCGAGTCTCGGTCAAAACTGAAAGGATGTCAGGAATGTTTGTTTCTACATCAAATTGCTTTAAGAGTCCGAGTTGTGAAACTGATTTAGTGTTCGTTTTTGATACATCAACTATTAATTATATATATCTTTTTCGTTTCAAGCAAATAAATTAAAAATTAAAATGTCGCTTTGGGAAATTTATAATTAATAAATATGATTTATTATTTGAAATATGTTTCGAAAATTTTACCGGTCACGCGGTAATGAACTATCAAAGAAATTATCCGGAATTATTATGATCGTGAAGATGGTGAAACTACACCGAGATTTGAAGTATAGTTAGCAAAAAAAAATCAAAAAAATGAGAAAAATACAAAAAGAGAAAGAAAGTTTGAAGATAATCGTTTCGCAACTACTGAAGGAATTACACGAAGGATCGATTATTCGTTGATACATCTAAAAAATCAACGATGTAAGGTTGTTGTTTTTGATCGATGATCAAGATGTTGTAAATAGTTGTGTCTTTATCATGGTAACGGTCAGGAAATAAGTGTCTAGAAACTTGTATCTTAAGTCTTAATCTATTTGTTTCTTGATTTTTATTTAACAACAATTTACTTCCCTCTCACCTGATGATTAGCCGCTGGTTTTACGCGAACGAGGATCCATACAAACATGCATGTCTATTCCGTCGTTATAGCCATGTATGCATGTCTTGTACCTCGTTGGTTTACGACTTTTGGTGAAAGTTAGAAGGTTCCTACCCTATATCATTCTTCATCCTAACCGTTGGTTATATTCGAATAGGATGTGATCGAGCACACATGTCTATCCTGGCGTTCCGGGTGTGTATGTGTGCTTCAACTGCCTTGCTGGAGTGGTACTTCTGGTGAAAGATTATAGAATGATCAAACCGTACGCCTTTCCATACAAAAACCCATATTTACCTTTATAAACTTGTTACTCCTTAGCTTTAGTGGTGGAGATGTGTATCCTTGCCAAGCTTATGATAGAATACTCGTCACGACTGAGCAATTGAGCGAATTAGTTACATGTTACCACATAGATTAGTTGAGTGATTTGAGTGTTTTCATCTTCCTATTTCGTGAGGTGTTTGGTTGTGTACTTGTAATAGATAGAAAAAGTGCTTTAACGGAAAATATCCTTAGGGATACATTTTTATAAACTTCTAAAGTCTACTTGAGGACAAGTAGGATTCAAGTGGGGGGATATTTGATGACATCAAATAACGTCTATTTTATAGCATCATTTATCCCACGATATTAACCCATTTTGTATAGTTATTGCAAAGAATTGTTACTTAATCGTTTATATTTGAGAATTGCAGTAATTATGGAGTAATTGGTGAAACATAGCAAAAGGCGCGCATTCTGGAGCTTAAATGAAGATATTTTGAAGATTACTATTCTGAAGACCAATACGCCATATCCATCAAGAAGATACGGCGTATCCGTGCCTGCACTCACCAAAGACCACATAAGATTAAAGAGCAATACGCCGTATCCAGAAGACTCAATACGCCGTATTCAAGATATGGAATCAATATAATATTCTGGAAGATATCAAACGTGGTCCCTACTCTAAGAAATCCCTAATACGCCGTATCCAACCCATTGGATATGCCGTATTGAACCGACTTCCAGACATTATAAATAGAAAACTCAAAAACGAGTTTTAAGTGTGCTAAATCATATTCTCGATACCTAAACCACAAAAGTCGATTTTTAGAGGAGAAAAAGAGCAGAAGAGGTCGAGCAACGCGTTTCAATTCCCATAGGAGAACATCGGTGTAATTCCATATACTTTAGTAATCGTTTAGTTTTTTGTATCATTCGTTAACTCGGTTAGTTTACCTTGGCTAAATTATTACTCTTGTATTTATTATGACGTTTGAAGGCTAATACCTTCGGGTATTAGCCATTATTATGAAGATCTGAATGTTTGGTATTTGTTTATTTCGATTTCTTGATTTACCCATGCTCACGTTGCCCACCCGCAGACAGGCCTCTGATGAGGTTAGGCCAAGATGTCATCATGTCCCTAAATTGATAAACATACGATATTCATGTGCTATATCAGAACATGCGTAAATCTATTTGATAGTCTGATATCCACCACAAAACGATCCCCCCAAACTCACTAACTGTCTCTCCTCCTCTCATCTCAGACCTACCCGGAAAGTACCCGCCAACGTTACGCACCTACGCCTACCGCCCGCGCACCCCACCTCCCCACCCCCCCCCCCACTCGCCATCCCCCGCCGAAAGCCCCAATAGCCTCCCGCTCCCAACCGATTAGCTCTATTATCATTAATTTTTTTCCCACCCTAGAATATTAGTTACACAAATATTGTCCTTCACTAAGTTTGGTCCTAGGATACGCTTCGGGCTTAACTAGTTAATTGGATATTGCCAATGGTTTATTGATCGTGTTGACTAGCAGGTGACCTAGATAATTCAACAAATAACGTTCTGATTCCATTGGCTAGTTGGACAAGTGGACTACTAGTGTATAGATTGCCATTAAGCGGTAAGTGGGTAAAGTCTCTATGAGCTAGGGTTTAACAAGATCACCATTGCTTTAATCCCTAAGATAGATTATAATCAGCAAATAAGGATGCTTTATGCGGATGCTTTAATTGGGACAAAATTAACTTGTTTAGGTCTTAGGATGATGTAACGCCTAAGTCTTAAGAATGATATGCCACCTCGAGAGAAGAAATCATTGCACTAAATAAACAAACCAACGTTCTAATCGGATTAATAATGGTTAATACAGTTTTTTTATATAAGGTTCGATCGCTCTTTTATCTTTTGTTAATTAGCTTGCGTAGGTAACAGTTTCTTGAATAATAATTACACAAATATTGTCCTTTTAAGTTTGTGTCTAGGATACGCTTTGGGCATAACTAATTAATTGGATATTGCCAATGGTTTATTGATCGTGTTGACTAGCAGGTGACCTAGATAATTCAATAAATAACGTTCTGATTCCATTGGATAGTTGGACAAGTGGACTACTAGTGTATAGATTGCCATTAAGCGGTAGTCTCTCAGGCTGAAAACCCCCTTTTTCGATTAGAATTGGAATTTAGACTGACATAGGTTTAACATAGGATTAGAATAGAATTAACATAGATTAGATAACCAAGATATTAATTAAATTGATAGATTTAACCTCGCTCTCAGTGATCGACACCCTACTTATCACGAAACTACTACCGATCGGGTACACTGCCCGTTAAAGTGTTGTTTTTGGTTTAGTCGGAAAAATATAAATTTAAAACTTGAATCATATAAAAAACAATCCTACACTACAACACATCAATTGTTTTGTCCACACAGTTCACAATTCGTTTTGAATTGAGTTTTGTATTTGTTTTGAAGTGCATTAGGGGGAACCTGTTGAGAGTTCTTGTTTCTGAAGTAAGATGATTTATTCTTGCTAATCTGTAATTTTAGTTCATTTAGTTCTTTCATTACAATAGCCAAGGGAGGATCATCTTCCATTTTCACATTTTTCAACTTACCAGCAGGAGTTGAGTTAGTTTTAGAAACTAAAGAACTTTTGTTGCCTCTAGCAGGAGCTGAGGAAGGTTCATTTATTGTGATACCGTTTAAAGTTTTAGCTTTAAATGTGAATTTTGACTTCAAAATTGATTTGATAGTCTTTGGTCCAGAAACAAGTTTAGCACCAGTCAGCTTCTCTAGTGTAGGATGGGGGGTGCTACAGACTGAAGATTCATTAGCTGAATCATAATCAGTTGCTAAAGAGTCAGAGACAACAACTGAGTGGTCAGTTGTGTTTCTTTATGACTCATTTGAGGATACGTTACCAGTATCATGATTTGATAGAGTAGAATCTTCATCTTCAAATAACTTAGGTTTATTACTACCAGTAATAGATACCTCTGAGTTATTTGCTGAAGACTTTACAAACACTCTTTTGGCCTAGAGCTGAAGGTATCTTCAGTGAGTTGGTCAATTCCCAAGATTTTCTTCTTTTGAGTAGGAATTTGTTCACTGATACACTGATTAACTTTATTAGAACTATTTAGCCATTCTTCTATAATAAAAGTTAGCTCTTTCAATTCATTTCTTAAATTTTGATTCTCTTTGAGAATCTTAGTGTTTACATGCTGCATGGTAAGAAGATCAAGCTTTGCTTGCTTTATAATCAACTCTGTTCTAATGCATATTTAGTTATTTCTTGAACAAGATTTCTATGTTTTGACATGAGATTGTTTCTTTGTTCTTCAACATAGTTTAGATCAATACACAGATAATCTAGAAAGGATTTTCTGTCATCATTATCTTCCATTTCAAGAAAAGTGTGTATCTTCTTCATAGAGATCTTAAATTCATTCACCATTTCTGGCACTTTCTTTGCCAACAGAAACTCTTTCTTCATCAGCAAGAGCCATAAGAGCTTTTACTTTAGTTACATCATTTTCATCAGATGACACTTCTTCTTCATCCTATCATTACGTTTCTAGTATTAGACTTTGTTTTGCCCTGAGGACGATGGGGAGCTAAAGGACACATAGAATATGAGGAAGGCTATAGTTTAGATAACCTTGATTTTGTTGTACTTGGCTTCAAAGTCTTTGGTATGCCTTGGTTCAGGTTTATGGTCAGATGAATGGAGAAGTTTTGGTTGAAAATGTGACTAATATGAAGGAATTGATATCTTTGACCAACAGTCTCTTGCAAAATGACCCTTCTTGCCGCATTTGTGGTATTCAGTTTGGTTAGTTGCTTTTGTACTACTAAACCTTTGAGTACCCTTTTTGAAGAACCTTTTAGATTTGGCTAAAAGAGCTCTTTCTTGGTATTCTTCTTCAAGGTCATTCATGTACTCTTGACTGCTTCTTGTATCCTCTTCATCATCAGGACTATCTTTAAAGTCATGGATAATAAAGGAAGAGAAAAAGGTAGTTGACAGCGGAGTTGCAGGGACAAGAGTTTTCTCTTTATTAGTATCATAAATATTGTTTATAATGTTTTCTTCATATTTGAGTTTACCAAATAGAGATGCAAGCTCAGATTCTTTCACATGGATTTTGTGTTTCTGAGACTTTGGCAGAAAGTTAGCCACTTCTTTGGTAACCCATTTATAAAACCAGTATTTATCTCAAGCTTTGAAAGTTTAATGCCATCATTTACTAATTCATTTATCAAGGCTTTAAATCCGGTGAAAGTTTATGTTAGAGATTTACCTTCTTTGAATTTGAAGGTGTTATAGCATAACTTCAGGTCCATGACCCTACTTTCTTTCACATCAGAGGGCCCCTCATGATATAGTATCAGGTCATCCCAAGTAAAATTTTCAATTAAGCAGTTTATGACAAATTTCATTTAGTCATTTGGAAGCACAAACATAATGAGACTTTTGAGTAGTTTATAACAACCCACAATTTTCATAAAATAAAGGTATAATATCATCTATTACAGTTAGATGATGTACAGATCTATAGGTACATTGAAATCAAATTTTTCAGGGAAAATTTTCGGCTTTATTACATTTCAGTACTTTGCACTAAACTCATATGCAATATAACCTGCATAACTCAATGTTACGGACTGGACAAACCTACGTTATGGCAATCCTATCCACATTATTGTCCAAGCAAACATCTAATATATCAAGTCAATATCACAAAATACATTTTTACAAAAGTACATTACTCATATTGATGGTTTTCAATTACAACCATCCCATATATCAAAACGGGCTTTAATTACCATTATTGGGATGTCCTTAAACCCTAACCTTCATGAAAGGTTAACCCTAAAGTGAATGCACAGCTACCTAAAGCATATGTACAATTAAATATAACATACTCATTTGAAATATAAAATTTCTTCAAGTCAATGTACACAGTCTCTAAAAGTCATGTATAAGTAATTAAGGGCATGATCTCTAAAGTTGCCGTTTTTTACCTCCATTTCATTCTCATATCTTCACTATCACTTGGAGCTAACTACTTAATATTTTACATGATTTAAACCACTAAATATTCTATTCATTAGATTTCTACATCTTTTTTACACTCCAAAACCCATAAATCCATAAACCCTAAACCATGAAACCGAGCTAGTTTTCTAAACCATGACCTGTTTTTATTGGCTGTTATCCATTTGTAACCCAAACCAAACAATCAAATAAGTTGTAAAAAACTTATTTTATAATCATATAATCATATTCAATCATTATTCATCTTTATTTCATCATTTTACGTCACTTGTACATAAAAACATATCCTAGAAACCCTTATAATCGGACACTAATTGGATCATTTACCCGTTCTTCTCGTTTTTAATCCATTCTAAGCCCAAATAACCAACCAAGGGCCATTAGAAAACTCATAAAATGAGTTTACAAATCATTCATCTTGCATAACATGGCAATGTACTTGAAATCAAAGCCTAAGAAAACCTTAAAAATCCAGAAAAGTAACCCTATTTCTGCCCCCTAATTGTACTTTGACCCGTTTTCTCAATTTCAACCCATTTTAACTTAAACCAATGACCAAACTTCATTGATAATACTTTATATAAGCTCTAGGATTTGTATTCCATCATTCCTAATCAAGAGTATGCAAAATATAAGCCAAGAAAGTCAAGAAAACCCTAAACGAGCCCTAGTTGAACCCGTACTCCCATTTCTTCAATTCTAATCCGTTTTACCATAACCAGTCCTATATTTGCTAATTACTTTAATCCCAGACCTTAACAACCTATTTCATCATTCCTTAATCATTTATAACACAATGTACCTTGTTAAAACCTTTGAAGAACCCGTCGAACCCAAAATAGACCCGGTTTGCTTCTATGACCATTTTAACCCCTCTAAATTGCTACCATGTGCAAATGACCACCCAAGAACTCTTCTAGAAACCTTCAAGCAGCTTATGCACCTACTTAGACCAATCCTTGGTCAAATTTGAGAAGCACATGGCCTTGTTTTTGCTTACTTCAGCCGCGGCATCAAAGAAACAAGCCAACACATTCAAGCTACTTTCCTAGACCTCCACACTTCATTTTCTAGCTTATACACCTCCCTAACTAGACCCTCTATGTGTCAAGACCAGATCCTAAGGCTTGCTTACTCATCTAAGCTTGAAACAAGTATAAATAGGGGCATAGTGTGTTCATTTTTCTTCATCCCCCACTTCCTCCTCTATAACCCTTCATTAGTGCAAACTCCTTTGCTCAATTGAATTCTAATAGATCTTAAGAGTTCTCAAGTACAGAAAGGAAGCCAAAAAGAAACCAAGAAACAAAGCCCGAGAGTCGTTACTCTAGCCGTACGAAGCCGGAAAGTCCCGATTCTGACCCGTTTCCAAAGCTATAACTTAAATCAGGTTTATTAAGCTTATATTCTGTCATGTATATGTCATAATGTATATGTTCTTGCTAAAATCATTATTATAAGCTATTGAACTCAAAGACCTAAGTGTTATGCCTTTTTGATCCAAATACCGTTACACCCGAACCCTAATTTCATGTTTTTACTTAAACATTGGGTTTAAACTTTAAATTTTGTTATAATAATCCTATAAGCTATCATAATGTTCAAATTAAGTGCTTTGATAAATTCCATAAGAAGAATTTGACTTAAAACGCGCGTTTTCATTTTGAAACCCTAATTTGACCCGTTTTACCTTTTAACTTAACCGAATCGTTAAATTAAACTTATGTTGTGTTAAACTTCAATATTTTGTTTATTATACTCGATAAATGGACTTTGAAATGTTTAATTAGCTTGATGCAATTTGGAATGTTTTGTAATTATAATCCATGCAAGGGCTATACATCGTAATTCAGCAACTTATAACTAAAGACTCCTAAAAGTGTCATTTTATCAAAGTTATAACTATAGGGGTCTATTATGTCACTTTTTAAAGTATAAGGTTTACTTGGTATATCAATAAAAGTTGAAGGACCAAAGTCGTAAAATGCAACCTCTAGGGGTTACTTACACTTTTCCAAACCCCTGGTCTAAAATGGTACATTTTGAAATAGTGTAAATCATATTCCAAAATTTACAGACATAACTTTTAATTAAATGATCCCTCGTGCTTAACATCTCCAGATATTGAATAAAATGCTTAAAACTGCTTATGTTCTAATCCTTATATCATTCATCATCGATGTGCTTTCAAAAATCATGTCCCGGATCCATATCATACCACAATACTAGGGAGCTTCATATTAAGAAGTTTCATAACATAAACTCTTTCTTCATCAGCAAGAGCCATAAGAGCTTTTACTTTAGTTACATCATTTTCATCAGATGACACTTCTTCATCCCAATCATATGATTCAGCAATTAGACCTTTATTTTTGCCTGAGGATGAATTGAGAGCTGAGGCACTAGAACTGAGGAGGGCTAGTTTAGCTTTAACTTTGTTGTACTTGGCTTTAAAGTCTTTGGTATGCCTCGGTTCAGGTTTGTGTTCAGATGAATGGAGAAGTTTTGGTTGAAAAGGTGACGGATATGAAGGAACTGATGTCTTTGACCAACAGTCTTTTGCAAAATGACTCTTCTTTCCACATTTGTGGCATTCAGTTTGGTCAGTTGCTTTTGCACTGCTAAACTTTTGAGTACCCTTTTTGAAGAACCTTTTAGATTTGGCTAAAAGAGCTCTTGTTTGGTATTCTTCTTCAAGGTCATTCATGTACTCTTGACTGCTTCTTAAATCCTCTTCATCATCAGGACTATCTTGAAAGTCCTAGACAATAAAGGAAGAGAAAAAGGCAGTTGACAGTGGAGTTGTAGAGACAAGAGTTTTCTCTTGGTTAGTATCATAAATACTGTTTATAAGGTTTTCTTCATATTTGAGTTTACCAAATAGAGAAGCAAGCTCAGATTCTTTCACATGATTTGTGATTTGAGACTTTGACAGAAGGCTAGCCACTTCTTTGGTAACCCATTTATAAAACCATTATTTATCTCAAGCTTTGAAAGTTTAATGCCATCATTTACTAGTTCATTCATCAAAGCTTTATATCTGGTGAAAGTTTGTGTTAGAGATTCACCTTCTTTGAATTTGAAGGTGTTATAGCACAACTTCAGGTCCATGACCCTACTTTCTTTCACATCAGAGGGCCCCTCATGATATAGTATCAGGTCATCCCAAGTAGATTTTGCAGTTAAGCAGTTTATGACAGAGTTCATTTGGTCATCTAGAAGCACAGACATAATGAGACTTTTGAGTCGCTGATCTAAGTTAGCAGCTTTTCTCTCCTCAGGTGTCCATTGTGTCTCTGGCTTCCTTTGACCAGCTGCCATAGGGATATAAGGACCGTTTGAAATGATGTTTTCAAATTGAGGTTCAATACCAATGATATGGCACATGAACCTCTTTTTCCAATTGGTGAAATTTTCCACCTCTAGTACAGGAGCGACATTTAACTGGCCACCCCTGTATTCAAGAGTCTGTGGTACTTCTACTGCTGCCATTTAAGATGGATCTTGATTTTAAAAATCTTTAAGCCTTTTTATATATCCTTTTAAAGGGATTTTATAAACCAGAAGGCTCTGATACCACTTGTTGGTCCCTTGGAATCTGATATAAGGTTTATCAAGTTAAACTAATCACATTCCATGACAACAAAGTGAGTTTTAAACAAATATATATGAAGAATATAAAGAATAAGTTTAAAATACACAAAAGTACTTTTCAACATATAGGTTCTTATTAAGATCAAATAAAGAATCTATGACACACATTGCTTGTGGAATATCAAGGTGGTTGAATGACAATTGGGGTGCTATCTCCTTCGAACTTATTCTCTAACCACAGTTATAAGAAATAAGAAAACAAACTATTTGACTAAAATTGAAGCTTCAGCTTCAGCAGTTTCTATTTAGTTTGTTTGAGAGATAAATGAAATCTTCAATGTGTTTCACATTAACTGGAAGATATAACATTTACTCTGGGAATCCCTTTCCTTTTATAGGCAAAGGTATTAGGGTTTACAAGTTAACCTAGCACGCGTGTCATGCATCCAATGGGTAGTTGAGATACCATTTAATACAAACGTGCTCTAAAGTACCAGGTATAATCCTTTCAGGAAAGTTGTTGTACTTCTATACCAACTTTAAAAGTACTTTTTCCTAAGGAGATAGTTTTATTCCTTTTGACATAAAGCAATTTTTTTCCCGCCTTGTAAACCTTCTAGAAGTGACACAACACGTTTCAACTTCT
>BQNB010101990.1:0-24348 GCA_026074375.1 Tanacetum coccineum
GGCGAAGGGTGGTTGGTGTGTGTAATCTGTGAGACTGACAATGTAATGAGAAGAAATGAAACTGACCCCTATCTCTGGGTTAGTGATGTAGTAAAATTACTAAAATGCCCTTTTGTAAATAATTAAATTAAAATGACATTTTATCTACACCGTTGGATTGAAATATTATAGATGGTTGAGATGGTCTTGTTTGTTCTTTAGTTGGAAGGTGTTCTACACCGAACTTTTGTCATGATGATATATGTTGAAAAGCCGAATTGTATAATCATCCTACTGAAGAGGAAATATATTTTCCGATTTTCTTGATACAAAAAACCGTTTCCTGAAATATACCAACTCATTAGAGGAACGTACAATGTCAAAACTGCCCTTGCATGGTTGACCAAATTATGGACACGTGGCTCAGTCTAGTGGTGTCATACGTTTTGTATTATAAGGGCGCGTTTTATTTGAACTTCTCTCATGTCTAGTGAGCACAAGAAATCGTGATAATGAATACTATAAACAGCAATCTTTACTACTTATAAATACGGCGGCGGGTACCCTGTGATTAACCGGAGAAAAACAAAAAGAAATTGATCCCGATTATGCCTGATTCACTCATTTTTATAGATTTCGACAAATCCGGTTGGTTTTTTAATGGCTTTTATTTGCTAGCCGAACGGGGACCACTCATGTTCCTGGTTGAACCCGTTGGTCTGTTCGGTTTTTAAACTATATGTATCAGCATATAAATTGTATTAAGTTTTGTGTGTTTTATTAGTTTGTACAGTGTATATAATAACATGTACTTTTCATTTTAGGGGTGTTTTAAAAATAACATTAATTAGTGTGTATAATAGATTAAGAGGTGTTTTAAGAATAACATTAAATGTGTTGACCAGTCAATAAATGTGTGTTTGTGCATTGGTTAATTGTACATATTGCATGAATATTCGTATTTTTAAATAATGGGTGTTTTAATAAGTTTGTTAATTGTGTATTAAAAAGTTGTACAATATGTATCTTTGTTTGTATGTTTTTGCATTAAAGAGTATATGTAATATATTTTGTTTATTTGTTGTATGCATTAAAGCTTGTACATTATGCATAAAAATTTGAATTACTTATAAAATTAATGATGAGAGAGATATCAATTTGTTTTATAAGATAGTAAGATGCATGTTAATTTTTCAATTCTTGAATTCTTAAAACTTAAAACTTAATCTGAAAAACTATTAACGATATGCTACGGAGTATTGAAAAACTAAGAAACTATTCAGTTTTGCGTACTAATTTAGAAATTAAAGATATTCGGTTCGTGCAATAATGTAGGAAACTATTAACAATATGCCAATAAAAAAATACGGGTAATGGTAATCTAGAAAACTGTTAAAAATTTAATACCTCTTAAATAAAATGAAATATGAAGACTTTTTATATATAAGATTTCATTTGATGTTTACAACCCACGTTATAAACAATTTTCATACATTTCTTGATATATTATTAAATTTATTATTTGACTTAAATTATAGTATCTTACATCATTTTTTTAATTAAACTATGCTCCTTTTATGTTTTGTGCATAAATGTTAAACAAAACACCTAATCAAAATATTACAACTATAATTATTTAGGGCTATATAATCTCGTTGCTATGCACGTGCACTCGTTTATTATGCACAATACTTGAATCTGGTGATCTTAGTCTTCCCAATTAGTCAATTTACCGATTAAAAATGCCAAACATAAGCAATTGTCATATGGCGTTTTGCATATATTCTTTTGCAAAACTAACTAATGATTAATGAATATGCTAATATATTCTTAAAGAAAACTATTATGAACAATCTATGGTCTTTCTGTATTTTAGTTTTTTCGTCGAAAAATTATGTTGAAACTCTAGCAAGAAACTAGAGAAACAATATTGAAGCTCTTGCAAGAAGCTACCAGAGAAACAACGTACATCCACAACGATCAGTGGCGGAGCTTGAAAGAATTTTGTGGGAGGGCCGAAACCATTTAAAATTCGTAATTCAAAATTTTCATCGGAAAAACATCAAGATACTTATTAAGTTTATAATAGTTGAGCTTTGGGTAGGCCAGTTTTTAAATGGGCTTTAGGTTATGGGATGGCCAAAGTGAAATTTGTTTCTTTTAACACATAAAATGCAAAAATTATACACTAATGGGCATAATTCAAGGGGGGCCAGCACCCTTCCCTATCTTGCTGCAGCTCCGCCCTTGTGTACGATAAATGTTATTTGTCTCAATATGCTAAAAATACAAAATGATAACTTATGAGAATCACGTTGATATCATAGAATGAAAAGCACATGCACAAAGTTGTTTGTAATACGAGTATAAGTTTAAGTTATGAATCAAATTGTGTTTCCAATTTAACTAGTGACATAAACTTTTCTAGTATTACGAGATGATTACATGTGCACAACGGCGTCGACAATAGCAAAGTTAATTTTTGTGTGCATTTTTTCCAATATATAGGGGCATAGTTTTTTTTAACGGTGATTTTTATTAAAGGCTAGCAAGATGCTAGAAAAAGTTACAAAGACTTGGAACAAGCTAAATTAGGATCATTGATCCATTCTAACCAAATTGGTTTTACATTCCTGTTCCTACTGTGGATCCATAAATGCGAATGGATTTTGACCTCCTCGGCTAGAGTATCTTTCCTTGGAGGTTTAGAGTCGAAACAAACTCTATTCCGATATCTCCATAAAACCCAAAAAGTTGTTTGTATAACCACGTCAAAGCAAGCCTTGGACTGGGTCGACATATTAACCGTTTCGGCCCATGAGAGCAAATTCGGAAGCAACTTTGGGTAGTTATTCAAACTCTACCAAGTGGTAACCATTTGCCATAAAGAAGAAGCAACCAAGCATTCAACGAATAGGTGTTGAGATGATTCAAGATCCACGTCGCATATTGGACATCGAGTTGAGTCGAGATCGACACCCCTAGCATCAAGATTACAACGTGTTGGAAGTCTATCAAGACAAAGTCGCCATGTGTTTATATTGACTTTAATCGGAAGCATTCTATTCCAACGTATCTCTTCTTCTGTTGTAGCAAGAATTTTGCACTCAACATACTTCCGCATGTCTGAAACAAAGAACACTTTTGAATGTAATTGAGAGTAAATAAAATTAGTGGTTTAAACTTGTAATTAAGTATTTAAATATATATATATATATATATATATATATATATATATATAGAGAGAGAGAGAGAGAGAGAGAGAGAGAGTAAGGATCCAGTGAGAAGTAAATTAAAATAAGAAGTGGTGAGAAGTGACTAAAACCACACATTTGAGATGCAACGACTTGCATTAGATGCATTTTTATTCATTTAGATGCACCATTTTGAGTTTCAAACGTTAATTCGATGCGTAGATGGTGCAAATTGATTTTCATGATTTTGACACATGTAGAGGAACAAAAAACAAGAGAAAAAATGAAATGCATCTAATATACGTATATGCATCTAATTAAAAGCTAGAAAACACATTATGATGCGTTATAATGCATCTAAGATTATAGAGATGCATCTAATTTAAGTCGGTGCATCTCGGATATGCGGTTATAGTTACTTCTTATCCTTCTTATTTTAAGAAAACTTCTTATTTGATCCTAACTCTATATATATATATATATATATATATATATATAGAGAGAGAGAGAGAGAGAGAGAGAGAGAGAGAAGGTATAATGTATTAGTAAAACAAATGTTTTTTTTAATAATTCTTGCTTAATGTACAACACAATGAGTCACAAATGACATCACTAATGACATCATTTAATCCACATGTGCATGCAATTAATATTTACGTGGTTTTTTTGGAATGTTTGACTCATGCTTCTATCAAAAGAGCAAATCTGCCTCTTTTATTTTCAAATTCAATATTCTTTCGTCTAAAATTAATTCTAGGTAAGTTTATATTGCAACTTTTGATTAACTGTTTATATAAATTTGATAAATCAATGAAACATTTTCGACCAAAATAAAATGTTTGATTCATATGTTTTGTTGGAAATTGTTTATCCAAAATTACGTTTCAATATTTCGTACAGAGTTTATTAAAATAAATAATATGGGCATAATTGATTCTCGTATTGTAGAGTATAACAAGGAAAAAAATTAATTTTTTTAGATTTATGATAACCAAACTTTGAATTTCTTAATGAATCTTTTGTCTTGTGAATCTAAATAGTTTTGTTGTTGTTTGGTTTGCTTATATAAAGAGCTAATTTGCACACTGTGTTCGCTGTTGACGAAAACAATATGCTTAAAGTTGTTTTCAATACACAATTTTAGATCGCTTATTTTTTAAATTGATTAATCTTATGGCCTCAAAAATAAAAAGTTACTCTTGAGATTGGCATAAGTTGTCTTCTCTTAGCACGAGTTCTTAAAATAATGTGACTCGAATTGGATTTTGTTATTTTTTTGTAGCTTCTTTTCACTAGAAGTTTAGAAAAATTGCAATCCTAAAAAAACTTTCTTTTTTTGGTATAAATTTCTTTATAGGTTGATGATCATTAGTGTGCATTAGTATTGACTTTTATTTCTCTTTATATCTTAAAATATATCTTTTTAAATCAAAGTTTCAACATAAAAATGCTTCTCAATTCAAACAGATGTGTGTTAATTTTCTTTGCAATACTCACTATACAACTCCAAAAAGTTAGGGGCTTTATTATTTCTGTTAATGGTGTAGGCTTTTGAAGTGGATGTTGCTCAATCACCTGAGATATTTTGCTATTACCTTCTAGGTGTTCGTATTCTTTCAGTGTATACACTTAGTAGTCAAGTTTCCTTATAATGTTTAACAACATTTGACTCTATTTCAATTACCTATTTGGTAATATATAGCACCACTTAAATTGTCATTTTGCATTTTTCACAATACATAAATTGTATTCCATAAGTCCCGTCTCTCAAAATTGATTGTATGATCAATTTGTCATGTTTGGAACATTAAACAGGTTGTATCAGACTTAAAAGGTATGAACTTAAATTATGCTTATGGATTGGTATTACTCGAACTATGTAATATACTTTGAGGAACTGTTGAGGCTTTTATATATTGTTTTCGGTAGTGATGATGGATGAAAGCTATTATTAGTTATAATTTATCGATTAATTTACCTTTAAAAATTTCAAGCCATGATAACTTATACTTTTAGTTAATACTTCATCATTGTGTTTATAATACTTTTTAACGGTTATATGTTTCATCAACATTCATGTTGGTTGTTTTTATTTAAGATCTCATATTAGTCAAAGTCAATATGTCGTAGAACATGATATAATAACCTCTAACAGTTTCAAAATTTAGTTAAATTCGTGTGTTTATTATATGTGATACTAAATTCAGTGTGATAAAATCAAAAATAATAAGATGGTTGTCAATGTGTAATGGTCTAATGGATACATGAAAACGAGTTGCGGGTCAATAATTGATTGTTCTTTAGACGGGGAATTTTCACTTTTTTTATTTTTCACTAACCTTTATTACCTTTTATTCTTTGAATAATGTTTCTTTCAAAAATTTATAAGCCACCCCGTGATTTTATCACGGTTATAAGTAGTGTGTGTGTTTCTATATATATTATATATTATATTATTTATATATATATATAATCGACCTTATAATATAGATATACCGAGAAGATACGAATGGCAAATAGGCAATAACAAGATCAGATAGCAGAAATAAGCATCTCAAGGCAACATGCAATACAACTAAGGCAGCATGGAAAATGCTAGGCAATCAATGATGATCTAGATATTAACAATCGCAAGTATTCTCATAAGTTCAAGGTCAAATCATTTTCAGGTGGTCTTAGCATTTGTATGTCCCTTTTCTTCCTCTAACATAACTTAAAGGAACCACCCTCATCATTTCATGGTCCTGCGTGAATTAAACTCATAGTTTGTTAGGTTATGCATAATTTAGGAAAATTATGAAATGCTTGGCTAGTCAACTTTTGCCATGCGGATGTTTTACGAATACTTTAGTTTGTTTATAGCTGCGTTTTATTTTTATAAAAACGGCATTTATATACACTGTCTTCTGAATACCAATTATCATCCTCGCTAATTCGAAATAAAACAGAATGCGACATAAGATTTAATTAGCTTAAGAGACCAAGATCATACCAATACAAGGTTACTAAGATTTCGTTTACAATAGTTCACAAGTTTACATGTTTAGATTAGAAAGGCACCAACGGCTCTAGATAAAACACCATGAGTATACTTCTTTAATTTCCAATTATTCCCGATTTACCTTAGTTGAAAACACACCTGAGAAGAAAATGATACTCGAAAAATGTCAACATAAAGTTTGATGAGCTAGTAGGTTTGTAACAACCTGTTGTTGTGCCATGGGTCTCAAGTGACAAATGTGCAAATATGGCAGTGAATTACATTCAATAGAATAGATACAACCAAAGCATCTACTTGGCTATACATAGATTCAAGTTCTACGAAGTTTACAAATGGTATGGCTAACCATCATAGCAACTCATACTATCAAAGATTCAAGATACCATCTTTAAACATCCCTCTTACTACTCTTAGATATAGAGATACACAACAATTAGATACCAACATATCAACTCCATACTTCTCTTAGATCCATTGATACACACCAAATTTAGATACCAAAACATATTCAACTCCATACTACTCTTTGATCCATAGATACACAACAAAATTTTAGATACCACATAACAACTTCATACCATCAAAAGATCCACAACCCAACTATAGATACCAATGCACGCAAAGTTCTCAACTCTAAGTTCACACGCACCTAAAGCCTATGAGCTGGAGCTATACATAGGCGGAAGATCCACAAGTTCACAAGATCCATAAACAAGTTCAACCAAATATCATGTCATTCACATAGTAGTCATAGGCACATAGCATTGTTCAAAAAGGTAAACGTTTCGTATAATGATGAAAACAAGTTCAAAACAGACTTGTGTATCCATTTTGTCCCATCGGAAAAGAGTTAAAAAGTAGGGCTACGAGACACTCACCACAGAAGATGATAAAAGTGAATAGAATAACTCTTACAACTAAGACAAATGTACTGGCCATGACCTAATTATAAAGTTTTCCTTAGGTTAATATGTTTACGGATTTGTTTCGTTGTACAAACGTTTGCATAAAACGAACGACTAAAAGTTCTCATTCTTATTGTTAAAACATTTCTGTATCATGGTTGTGTGGTATCCAGGTAAGATGACTCGATGCACTTGGCTAAGTGCGATGAAGGAAACAATCAATTAACATACAGGTTAGGGTGAGAGAGGTGGTGTAGACGAGAGAAGGGGTTGGATGAAACATTATAGGAGAGAGGAAAGTAACATGAAAGAAAACTTGTGATTATGTAGTGTGAATATATGAACAACCCAAACCCTTTCCAAGTCATGAGAGGGTTTTTATACTACTTCTTTGCCGGCCAAGGAGAGCTGGGGGCTTTCTATGGGCCTTTTGCACTATTAGATTATTATCATTATATTTGTCTAACTACAGGCTTTGACTAACTACTATTAGAAGTGACCGATACTTTTCGTGTTTCTAACAATCTTCCCCTAAGGGAGGTTACTCCAATTTACAAAGACTTAAACCTAGCATAATATGCTTTAACTTTAATCTTGAGCTCGTAGTCTTTAACTTCAATAATTATCTTGTGAATATGATGTAGTGATCATTGACTTTAGGCTTGAGTTTGTTCCTTTATCTTGACTTGTATGTGATCTTTTGAGCCTTTTAAGATCATCAACCAAGCATAATCCCCATTCGCTATCTTGTAATCTTTGCCTTCTTGTGATCTTGTGACTTTTGGACCAACATGTCATACTGTTCCTTGATGTTTTCAGCGAGTGTAACCATCTCTGTCTTAATATTTTTTAATTTAACACCTCCTCACTTCGAGAAGACGGTTCGTATCAGGGTGACGGAAACTTATTTGAATTCTTTGGTTTAATACTTCGTCACTTCAAGAAAGACGTACGTCATTAGAGTAGTAGAAGTACTGAAACATGTACTTGAGCTTTCATGGTATCTTTATAAATGTCAGTCGAGTATGAGCATGCGATTATGGATTTGCGAGTCAGCTGGAACCAGGTACCTCCATGACCATCTTCATATATTCTTGAAATAAAACAGTTAGCAATAAAGCGGGGGGACGAATAATGGCTTCGTTTTTACACGTGTTTGGTTGTGAGTAACCCTCGAATTCGTAGAGGATCGACCTGTGATAATATCGATTCATTAAGAGAAATCTTCTTGACAGGATGTTCCAACTGTATTATTGAATCTTTCTAACACATATGTATTAGATTTCATCGTACTCAAAATGTTATCATTGTCGGATACGTTCTCAAAGCAGACAGCACGGTAAATAGGTGAAACCATTGAGTTACTTCTTACTGATTAAATGGAAATTGATTTGGAAAATCAATCGACGTGTCACTTGCTAAAATGGTTTTGTGAACCATCGAGAGTTTTAAGAAATTCAAAATTCATTAATCGTTGATCCATGATCTGGAACAAGTTTGATTCATAAAGAATCGCACCATTGTTGCTTTTTAGTTGTCACAAGTTTGATTCATAAGAATCGCACAAGTCACCTACCAGAGCTCTGTTTGATGTTAGGTCAAGCAGGATTTCCATACTTCACTGAAATATTAAGTATCACAAAATTTGGATGTTTGGGCAAAATCACAAGGAATAATGCGTAGGAACTCTTAATTATATCATTTTATTCACATTTTGTGACTTACTAAGCATAATTTGACAAAGTGTCCTAAAGAGATTTTTGGATGATCTGCTCTTTGCTTAGACTCCGAGCGCATTTTGATTTTAGTGATCGAACGCTGGAGCAGTACTGCCACCTTTTCATAGCAACTAAACTCAGAGGTGAGAAAGTTGATAGGAAATGCGTGTAATCTCCTATGAGAAATAAAAAAAAGAGTCTATTGTGAGACCTGAGTGGCTAGGGATGGTTGTGCATAGCGTCACTGGGTCTATGACTATCTTTAATGTCAGACAACAGCTTAGTGTTTTCGACAGTTTATGTATTGACCCGGTTTCTGCCTAAGTGTATGGAGGGCTTCTTTCTTTTCACCCTTTATCTACTTTTCTTTTTATATTCAACCCTTCAGCACTTACCGAGACTTCATAACTAGTAACTTGCTTGGGTTTTGTCCCAGTACTTGCTCCATACTCAGTCGGCACTTTTCCTTTTTCTCATTTTACTCCTTTTGTCTCATTTACCTAAGGACTACTACACTATCTAGTGGAATATCCTTGGGTAGATCCCTTCGGTTCTGGCTGGATCATGGGAATGGATACCTAAACTTAAACTACCTTATACTCCAATACAGTAATTTAAATGGTCGGTCTTTGGTACTTTTATTTCAGCCAATCACGTAACCATTTGCTCCCCCTTCATATGTGCATCGATTAATCGAAAGAGTTTAGCACATATATGGGTTAGCGTATACTTGAGATCTTTAAAATCACATTATTTAGCCATATATTTTAATCACATTTTCTCCCCTTATAAAAAATATTAAATCTCTTGATATTTTTATTGGATATCATTGATTCAAAAATAATTGCTTTCTGGGAAAGAATGTCCATTATTAAACAAGACGCAATAGGAACATTCTTATTGCCCCCCTAAATTATGGGGATATTATATGGTGTTTGAGTAAAGTTAATTTTGAATTTTTTGAAATTTACTAAGAAAATTCTTGAAAAATTATACTATATATATGCCTAATTTTTTAAGTTTATTACTACACATGTTATATTCATCAAAAGTTTATTAGTGTATGAGGTATGACCTGATTGAACGAGAACATCATATGATAGAATCATATGGTTCTTTTAGTAGTAGCGTGTTCTACCCCGTATATATCTTAGAAGTTGTTCTTCGCTTCCCTAATATCAAACAATCCTTTCTTGAGTAGATTCAAAGTTTCTTGTAAGCCATCTCAAGCTGTCTGATGTAAAAAGCCTAAAATATCCGAAGTACACAATTAATTCAAAACTGTAACACTAGAGTCAATTAAGTCCCGGATGTCCGCATTTCTCCTTACACGTAGTGATGATATAAATTGAAACACCAAAGTCAACTAAGTCTTGGATGTCACAATTATTCCCTCTAAGTAGTCGGAATGATAACACCTAAGTCAACTAAGTCCCAAATGTAACTCATTTCATTTCCTACAAATTACTGACTACTAAGGAATCATCAAAACTTATCAAACCTATGTGTACATCTTTTGTTAACTATACTACTTCTTTACGATCTAGTTTAGTGATTGACCGACTGGGTAAAACATTAATTGAATCAGAAAGAATTCTTCTCACGTTTTAAATAATTATTCTCCTAACACTTCCCCCTGGGAACTCAAATGATTCATACTAAATGATGACGAGATGTCTCTTTCCCTGTGAGGTTGAAATAGTACACCCGAAAGAAACGAAGAAGGCCTAAAATCAAAAGAAGCTAACCATGAAGATAAGTTCAAAAGAAGGCTATGGACTCTATCATGTATACATCTAATCCTTCCCCCTTGCTGGTTTCGACACCTCAGAATTAGCAAAACCTTATACGCACACATATTCGAGATCGTGTTTGAGAATCAACTTCAAGGCTTTTAAAACTATGTAATTATTTTCAAACATTCCTAAGTCTTTTACAAACTATGAGGTGTTGGTAATATTGATCGAATGTAGTTTAAAGCTGATTCCACTTAAGTCTCAAAATTGCAAATAAGTCCATAAAAGTTTTACAAAAATATGTAATCTAAGCTCTTATAGTTATATATAAATTAAATCCCCTTAAAATTGTGATCCGTTATTATCAAAAACTTTATCCGTTTAGTCCATTGACTTATTTTGAAAGACCGTTTTAAAAGATTATTTGATGAAAATTTCTCCCCCTCAAATAATGACCCGTTTTCTATTTAAAGAGCTGTTGTCATTGTTTGAGTGGTCGAATTGTCTTTGAAAATCTTTTTGTGATCTATGTAAACACTGTTTCATTGTGAAGACAACTTTTTATCAATAAAAATAAGATTTCTATTATTTTGACAAAGAAATGAACTGAACGTAACATTAATTTGTTATAGGGAGCAGGTTTGTGTTGCAAAGTAAACGCAATCCTTTGCATGGTCATAAAAGTAGACTTGCCCGAGAATAAAATTCCCGTTTGGATGTCAGTTTTCTTTTAGAAATACTTGCCTTTAAAGATGATGACGTGTTGCTATCTGAATTTAATAGCAAGCCATTTTGGAATGTTGTGAAAACTTTTGAACTCTGCTCGAACTTCATTATACAGCCTAGGATTCATTAGTAAATGATATTTCTTAGACCGTAAATGTTATTGATGTTTAGAAGTCATTGCCATTATTACCTCCTTTTTATATTTTTCTCATTTTAATTTTTTCTTTGGTTTTAAGATTTTATATTTTTGTATTTTGTATTTATTAAAGTTTTTTGAATAATGAAATTCTTTTTGGTTTTTCTGTTTTGAATATTAACATATGATACACAGGGGTATATCAGAATAGTACACACTTTTTTCAGCTTCATATTCCAAACTATTTCATGTCTTAGGCGTAAAACTTTCACATTCCAGCTTGTTGATAAGAAAATTTAATTCTTTCTTCTGCCTAGGGCATTTAGTGAGATGCTGTAGTTTGATACTCCTTATTGACAAGTAAAGCTCTACTACTTCCTTATCAAATTCCTCTTTTATGAAGTGAATTGATGGTCGTTATGTTTGATCGAGAATGTTGAACATTGTTGCAGAAAGGCAATAGCGGCTATTGTTATACAGTACATTGGAATTTATTGAATCCAAGGCCATAGTCGGTAAGCTGTGATCTCATCCAAAGGACTTGAGCACAACAGCCAGACAAGGCTATATATTTAGCTTCCGTACTGGATATCGCAGTGCTTTTCTGCCTTTTTGATGACCAGCTAACAAGTCTGTCTCCCAATAATTGCATACTTCCAGATGTACTTCATCTAGTATCTTGGCAACGTTGATTCTGCGCACTGCATAAGTAGTTAGAGCAATTAGAGTATCCTTTGGGAATACCGAGTCCCCATTAACGGTTCCTCTTAGGTATTTAAAAATTATTTTTACAACATGTAAGTGCTTTTCAGTAGGCTTTGCATGATACCGGGCACACATGCATACAACAAATGTAAGGTCTGGTCTACTGGCTATGAGATACATAAGGGTGCCAAATCTTTCCACGATAGTGTGTAGGAATCAACGGCTTTCCATTGTGTATTTATCCAGTTTAGATTTTTCCACCATGGGGTATCACAAGGTCACTAGATTCCATAACCTTATTTATTTCAAGATTCTATAGCATATTTGATTGGTTTATAAAGATGCCTCTGGGACTTATGAAATCTGTAGTCCTGAAAAAATGATATTTCTTCCCATCATCATCCATCTATAAACTTAGAAACATTTTTTTTGAAAATTGGCATATAGGAGTTCATGTATTGAAAACTAGAGCCAATGATTATATCATCAACATAGATTTGTACCAGGAGAATATCTTTGTCTTGTCTTTTGATGAACAATATGGGATCCACGGTTCCTTTAAAGAATTCCTGAGAGAGTAGAAACTTTGATAATAGACCGTACCACAGGTGAGGAGCTTGTTTCAACCCATAGAGAGCCTTCTTAAGCTTGTACACATGATTCGGATTGTCTTGATCCACAAACCCATCTGGTTGGCTGACATAAACTTCTTCGCACAGAATGTCGTTCAAGAAACATCCATTTGGTAGACGATCATATTCATGTGAGCAACATATACGAGGAAAATTCGAATAGCATCAAGTCTAGCCACTGGAGCAAAAGATTCCTTAAAATCAATTCCTCTTCTTGACGGTAAACCACGAGCAACCCAAACGAGCCTTGTTCTTAGAATCTCCGCTCTAATTCATCAAGTTTCACCTTGTGGATCCATTTTAAAAGTAATATCCATCACTTTATCTAGACGAGGGATCGAGTTCCCAAGACTCAAGACGGATCAAGAATCATCAGCTCTTCTTGCTTGCTTCAATCTACATGCTTAAGTTTATATGCGTTCGTTTATTGTTCGTTTGGTTCAATTGATGTGAGGAAAGCATCGTAGTAACAAAATAAAGCTTGTTCATGGAGTTGGAGTCTTGTGGAAACAGGTCTTCCGAGTTCACCGATGATGTTGTCTAAAGGATGATCCTTGGTCCATTTTGTAACGTGTTTTGAGTTAGGAGCAGCAGTTTGCACAATATTAGGAATAGCATCCGAAGAAGAACATGCTTTAGAATTGTTTTCTGGAATAGGAATGCCAAAGAATGGATCGTTATTCATGTGTGCAACATCTAAGTCGTGATTCTCTTCCTCAACACCCTTAGAAATAGCAGGAGATTGAGTTTCGGGTGAGGTTTGTGAGTTACTAGAACATGGTGCATCTTGGTCAACAGTTGTTGAGGAAGGTGAAACAGTTGATACAATGGGTTCTAGAGCTACTACTTCAGCAATTAGAGCAATGACTTCAGGGGCTGGGCGATCAACACTTGATGGAGGGTTCAGTAATTCATCAAACAGTGGTTGAAACAAAAGATCCCAATAAGTTCTTGAAGGTGGTATAAACGGTGTTGAAGGAGGAGTGTTTGGCACGAGTCCTGAACTGATTGTTGCAGGAGTCATTTCATGAAGTGCGGGTCCTAAACTGCTGTGTTCAGAAGCCATCGTTGTTAGCTCATCAAAATCTACATGAATTGTTTCGATGATTTGTCTAGTACGTCGGTTGTAAATTCGAAATGCTTTCTTTGTGGGTTCATAGCCAATGAAAATACCAATATCAGCTTTCGGTTGTAACTTTCCCAAATTCTCGCTATCATTTGTCAGATAACAAAGTGCACTAAATACGTGGAAAAATGATAAGTCGGGAAGTTTGTCATGTAAAAGCTCATATGTTGTTTTGCCGTAAAAGGCTCATATGGGTTTTACCGTGACAAAGACTAAGATGGAAACGATTTTAGGTGTAACATGCGTAGCAACTGCTTCTACCGCATAAGAATAAAAGGAGCTTTGCATAAATCAACATTGCGGCGGGCAGCTTTAATTAGCGAAACAATTTACGGTCTTTTAACGCACCATTTTGATGAGGAGAGCGAAGCAACAGATGTTCCTGAGAGATGCCAACCGTTCTCATATATTCATGTAAAGTTTTTATTTTTGAATTTTTTAAACAAACTCCAGTTATCCTTATATTGTTCTGATTCGTCAGACAAGCCCTTTAAGCCGGCATGGATCATCTGAGAAACATGATTATGAAATCTGAGCCTTCATCTTTTGACCTAACACTGAACCCATGTAAATCGAGAGTATAATCAACGACAATGACGATATGTACTTCTTATGCTTCGACTAACCACTTTGCGGCAACGCATTGGTCCACGAAAGATCCATGTGCATAAGAATAGAGTTTTTCTTGGTTTGGTGTCTTTTATAGATTTAGGTTTGTGGGGTTTCTTGGTTGCTTTTTGCCATTGCAGCCGATGTTGAAACACAGATGGTCGAGACCTCGAAACCAAGACCGTGTCTAGCTAAATGGTTGATTGCACCAAAGTTCAAATGAGACAGACGACGGTGCCATAGCCATAACTTAGGCTTTGAGGCCTTTGACAAGAGACATATAGGAGAGGATGTCATCATATCTCCAAGAGACAAAGTATACAAATTGTTGCCTCGAGATCCAGTTAATAGATCAACACCTTCTAGATTACGAATGAAGCAGGTGTGTTGACGAAAAGCAACTTCAAGGTTTGAATCACAGAATTGTTCAACGGAGAATAAGTTGTGCCCAAGTCCTTCTACGTAGTAAACCCTTGATATCGTAACATTCCTTATCTGATAATCACCATATCCTAATATCTTTTCCACGTGATCATTTCTGAATTTGACTGTACCCAAAAATTTATTGACGAAATTGGTGAGCTAAGAGCGATCTCCGGTCATATGCTTGGAACAGCCAGAATCCAAATACCAGAGAATAATTTGGACAACCTTGGCATTCATTAAGAGAGGAAGATGGAACATCGGAAAATATAGATCCCTAAGATTTACTGGGTTCCTTTTTGTTAGCAGTTATAGATTTAATAATCTTAGGTTGGCTAACGGGAACATTAGTTTTAGATTTCTTAGGTTTCCGTGAGTAAACCAATGTTACCACAGGCTTAGATGTATCACTTTCTAGAGCAGTAGGTTTCCTAAAGGGCACTTCAGTAGTTGTGGTTATCCTAGTTAAAGGGCACGCATTTCCTACTATAGTGAAGGTCCGACCAGTAGGTCTCCAAATGTATCCAATATTTGTGAACACTTTTCCCGTTGGTTTCCAAATTTTTTTCTTTGAACTTTTCTTAATAGATTTAGATTTATTACGAGCATTCACATCATTAATAAAATTAAGAACCCACAAATCATGATTATCAGAAAGCATGCAACCATTACACTTAACACATTTAAGTTTAGAATTCGCATTAAGCTTGGAATGCTGCACATTAATAGTTCCTTTAGGTGCAACAACACAGTCTTTATTTTTCAAACTAGATTAACTTTCCTAGGGTGGGCTTCTACTTTATTCTTTTGAGTAATACTTTGTGTTTGCTGAATCTTATCTTTCTTTGTATGGCCTGAAGGCTGTGATCCGCTAGCACTAGTAGACGGTTTTACTCCTGTAGAAGACAACATAGGTTTGTTAGAAAGTAGGTTTGATGTAGAGGCTATTTTTGTAATTGTGTTTCCTGAGTATGTGATGGGCTCGGTGAATCTAACTCTTTTGTCCTTGTTCTTTGGGGTCACAGCCACTAATTTTTCACTTGAATTATTGAAGCTAGGGCAGGTTTGTCCGATTATTATAAGCAACTCCTGAATTTGTTTTGTATACTTACAAGCAGAGTCTAAGGAAGTATTTAAAGGATTTTGTGATCTTCCTTGTTCCACTATTTCCCTAAGAATTGCAGCTTCTTCCTGAGTGTGCTTAAGGTAATCATAGTGAGCTGACCTATTGTTCAACAATCTAGGGTTTAAATATTCTACATCAATCTTAAGCATTTCTAGATCAATAGTGTGTTTGCTAACAACATTATGAGCTAAATCTTTTCCTTCAAGTTTCCTTGATTCATCCTTGAGAGCTGTTACAGTCAAACCTTTTTCTTGAATTTTTGCATATAAATAATAAATTTCCATAGACTTTTGATTGACTTAATTAAACTATAACACAGATCACATAGTTCTTTGGATGATCGAATACGAACGTGGTTTAATCGAGTAAAGTTACTTATAAGTCTGTTTCAAATGCTCATTCTCAGCAATAAGATTTGACACCCTATGATCCAATTTAATATTTATCGTTTCAATCTCTTCTAAGTCCTTCTTGACCTTATCCGCATTCATATTTCCACTTAGAGATCTAATTCTCTCTTTCAACTTCTTTATGACCGTGTTTTTCTCTTGGGACTGAGCTTTCAATTCATTTAATTTAAAATATTAATAAAAACTTGGAGCACTTTGATTTGACACAGAATTGTCTCTTTGAAAATTTCCTGATTAAGTTAGTATACAACTCTAAAGAGATGCAATGTTTTTTCAAAGTGGTAAAACTTTGAACAATTTATCGAAATCACTTATTCAATTAATTCTTTTTATTGAGAAGTCTCAGTCTTAAGTTTGAGACACTTTTCACATTCATGCACATTTGCAGAAGCATTATCCATAGAAGAATTCACAATTATGCTCACTATATCTTTGCTAATGACTTTTCCTAAGAGTCATTCATTTTTGTTTAAAACTTGATTCATTTTAACTTCAAAAAAAACGTTATAGACTTAAACATGTATATTCCATAGCTGTTCCCATTTAAGAAAGACAATTTTCTGACTTAAAAGTTTATCAATCAAAATAGATCTGAATTATATTAAAAAGTCATTCAGAGCTTTTTAAAATAGAATTCTTCATCCTAAAACAAGGCATTTGTATGTTTCAACCCACGATCCTCAGTAATAGCTGTGGCCGTGGTTCTTTCTTTGACAACCATGTCAAAACCAGCAAGATGGTGTTTAAGTTTTTTCAAATTCGTATTAACCATGCTGGCTTTAGGAAGTTCTTTTGGAACCTCAACTTTGGTGGGTCTACTAGAAGGAGTGGGATTGGAAGAATTTTTAGAATTCTGAGACCAAAAGGCTTGTTCAGCAGATAATTCAGTTTGTGGAACAAATCGTGTTTCAAAATCTTGAGAAGGTTGGTTAAGAACAACATAATCGACAGGTGTAGTATTAACTTTCTTTTCTAACATCATAGGATCCTTTTGTTTTAAGAGCATTTTTGAATGACTCTTTTCAGCAAGCACAAGGGTCTCTTCTGAGTCAGGAATCATAATAGCACTAGTATTCTTAATGACATTACCATCATAATGCTTTGGTTTCAACTGCTGAGCTTTCTTCAAATATAAAGGATTTTGAAAACCTAGAGCTTGTTTAGTGGTATAATCAGAGGAAAACTGAGGCTTCGTCAACATGTGAACAGTTTATGCAGATTGATCTCTTTTAAAAATAATATTATCTAGCTGTTTGATCCTCTTTTCTAAAGCAATCTCTCTATCGATGTTCCTAGATTCTTCTTTCTTAAAATCATTTTTGAGAATAGTAACTGTTTGCATTAAAGATTCCTTTTCTTTTAAACGTTCAGAAAGAGTTTGTTTAAGATGATCAATCTCTATAGACTGTGCACATGAATTTGAAACGTTATCATTACTCTTTAAATCAATATTTTGTCCTTCTTTCAAAACTTTAACTGGTTCTTTATATCTTTCAAGCTCAGCAGTTAAAGTATCATTAACACTTTTATTGTCCAGATTTATCTTGGTACAATTAATTACTTGGGTTTTCAGTTTTTCAATCATAGATAATATCAGTGCATCTTGTTGTGGCAGAAATTAAAAATCCTAAATAACGTGCCTGTTGTGATTATCGATCACATACTGAGAATAAGAATGATATTGCTATCTACTGGTTAATTTTAGTCTCTGAATGGTTCACAACATTCGACTGTTCAGAAGACGACATCGCCTGTACAACTTGATTAATCATATTATTATTCATATTATCATGATTGTGTACCTCAGCAAGAGCATCTGAACCATAATGAGATAAATTCACCATGAGAGCAACTTTGACAATGTTGAGTTTATCACAATTAGAGTCATATGCATTCAAATCAACGACTTGATAAGCAGCATTGTGAGTAATGATAGTCTATGTGGCTTGACCTTCTGCTATTCTTGTGACTTTCAAAAATGCCTAGTTCTTTACCTCCTTAGAATTTGCCCATTTGCCTTGAGCTTTGTACCAGAGCACTACTTTATCCTTAAACTACGAATCATCCCTTTTCCTTTTAGTTTTAGTACACTGTTTGGACATGTGTCCTTCCCCTTTGCAGTTGTAATAAATAACAGTTCTTTGTTTTCAAGAATTACTTCTACTTGCTCCTGAAGTGTAGGTCCTACTTGTCCCTGTTGCAAAAGAAATTTGCCTCCCCTATACTGGTTGTAAGGTTTTACTCTTTCCATCATTAATGGTTAGCTTGTGCTAGGGTTTGACGAAATTTCTCAGCTGGTTATATGTACGTAGGATACGAGATGTGACGTACAACGGATAAAGAATGACATCATAATGGTTTGATGGCATCAATGGATCATCACCTAGCTTGAACACTAGAACAGTTAGAGCCTAAGTCTAATTGGGGAAAGTTTAGGTGTTGTTGTTGGGAGTATAACTTTGAGGAGCATATCCAAATTGAGAGGGATAGATAAAAGGTGGAGAATACACATTATGGTGAACTGAATGATTGATAAATCATTGGATGGATCATGTGACTGAAAGGGAGTTTGATGATTATTTGTTTGAGTATTGTTGAGACAGATAAGGTGACCATACTGAGGAGACGATATAGTGAGACATGATGTTGAAATTGAGAGTTTTGGTAAGGTTTTGATGAGTTTTGATAAGGAGACTGATTATCTGATGGGTTGCAACCAGAGCGGATCTGAGTTGTGTTCATGCATTAAACGAACTTCATTTGCATGAAACTCGTGTTGTCCCAAATAAGCATTAAGCTGATCAATATTAGTTTTTGTAGTAGAATCGCTGAACCATATTTGACATTTTCACAAATTGTTAGCTTCACTTCATGAGTGAGAGTATTCAAAAAGCTTGGTGTTCACATTGAATATGATTGTCATGTTGTCAACATTTGTAGATGTCATGTCATTGAGTAGCAGTTAAGCAATAAAAGAATAAGGAAAATCGCAAGTCAAATCACGTGAGTGTCCCTTTCCAGCTGCTTCCAGTCCCATTTTTCCCACATCCCCACCGTCCCTTCACTCCTTTTCTTCACCCCCCCCCTTTTTTTTCCCCTTTTTTTAAAAAATAAGTTAAACTTAAACTTATCGAATTCATCATAAAGCTTACACTCTCTTTCCTGTTTCGTCAATGAAGTTCCTTGCATGAGAAGTTGAATTCTTTCCCAAAGTTCCTTGGTGAGTCAGTGATTGCTAACAAGTGCATAGACCTCTGGTGGTAATCCTTGGAGAATGATATTTGTTTCCTTGACATCACAATCAGCTTGAATTGCTTCTGTGGCGGATATCTCAGAATATTTCTTTGGTCTAGTCACTCCATTCTCTTCCATCGTAGGCCAGATGAGTGGACTATTTTTAACAGATTCAAGTATCATTCGTCCATGTTGTCTATTCATCATTGATATGTGTGAAAACACATATCCGTTTTATGTCAAAAATGGCCCTAAAAAGACAAAATTGTGCTTAAAATGCTTGAATACTGCTTGTTTTGTCTTTGTGATTGTGTAGGTGCGGATATTGCAAAAATCTCAAGAAAACGGTTAAAACCGGGCAAACACGAACACGGGAACAGAAGAGCACACAAAGAGCCGAGAGAATGCTATCAAAAGTCAACAATGGTCAACTCAAGTCAACCTTCAGTCAAACATGGTCAACACTAAACGACAAAAATCCCAAAAATACTAAACCAGTCCCTCAAAGTTAGCCAAATTACAAAAGCAATCCTTAAAGCCCTAACGGTGTTAACTCTTATAACTAAAAGAGTTAACACCCGTTTACTTGTATCAATATAACAAACACAAAGTCCAAGCCCAATCCCAACACCCGGCCCAAAACCCCTTTATTAAGCCCCAAAGTCAAACAAATTTACTCGGGTTTATTAAAATCAAACACTCTACACTCTTAAATGAAGAGGTAAAACGCAGAAAAAACAGTTTTAACAGTTCATCATCTTCCTATTTAACCTCAATGCTCAATCAATGGGGCAAAGGTTGAAATGACAGTAGATATGGGTAATTTGAGTGCTAAGTTTTGACGTGGCAAAGTAATACATCACCAAGCCCTCTCATTGGTGGAAACCCACAAGGGAATCATACGTGGTCTGACAAGTAGCACATCAAGGACAGAAAATTTGCACTATTTGTATTCACGAAAGAAGCACAAGGTGTCACAATCACGGACTGCTACGCTGGCAATCCGTGTGAGCTAAATCTAATCCAACGGACCACAATAGACATCCAATGATTGAAGGAATGAAGGGACAGGATCCAAGAGAGGCTAGAAGACCTAGAAGCATCTTTGGCAGGCTATAAATAGCCCTCACTCACTCACACATAGATATCTTCTTTTCCTGCATTTTTTTTCTCTAGTTTATAAAATAGCTTATGTAACTTTTTTAGTTTAAAATTGTAATTTTCTTTCAAGCTCTTGTATTTTCCTTTTATTAAGTATTGTAATCCGTTTTTAATCATTAATAAAATCATCATTTAGTTTTCATAAACTGTTTTCACTTGAAAGCTCTTATTTCTCTCAAATGATTAGGCTATTGTTTCATAAGCTACTAATAAGCTCATACAAGCTCTTTGAGTCTCTAAGCTTAAAATTGAGCTCAATTAAGTAATCTAATCTACTATAACTCTAAAATCAGCTTAAAAACCCTTGCTATTTGGATTTTGGACTTATGGAAGATGGGCTTAAAATAGAAGAGCTCATATGGACTTATACTGGCTTATTTACAATAAGCCAGAGCTTGTAGACAGCTTTTGAGCTTAATTGCCTTTGTTTAGCTAAGGCAGAGGTAAACTCCCTTTAGAATTCAAGTTATTTCGCTTAAACATTGCATTTGGTTAATTTTAGCTTACTAGTTGCTTAATTGTGCTTATTAATGTATTATTATGCTTATTAGACTTATTTGATTATCTGTTTTTGGATTTGTTAATTTAGATCATAGCTTTTCATGTTTAGTTTTATAAAAGTCATAAAAAACCAAAAAAATAGTAGCTTAGCTTACAGCTTATTAAATTAGCTTATTGTCTACTTAGGATTTCTCATTAGGTTGGTCATAAGCTGTTAATTATCTGGTATTAAGGTTTTAACCATTAACATTCAAATTTGTAAGGTTAAATGGATTTTATGGATTTTAAAGGGGTGTTTGGCATAGCAGTACTAACCATAGGTTAGTACTGCTAGAGGCTACTTGGTCTTAGGAAATTGTTTTTAGTTTCTCATCTAGGTGTGTTTAAGCTGTTTTCATAAGTTAGGTTAGAGTAAATTGAGATTTAATTAGTTAAAATAATAATAGACCAAATATGTTAAGTTCTTTTGCTTTCATAATGATTTTCATTCCTAGGACTAAACTTTACTTGTATTGTTCTTATGTTGGTGTTAATTGAGTGTTAAAAATGTTTTCTAAGGTCTGCACTAAAAGGTTTTAAAAGTGATGGTTCAAAGGTGTCAACTGCATCAGCAGTCATTTTAGTAAAACAGTCATTTTCTAGTTTAATTTTAAGTAGGATTAAATAGGTTTTAGTTTTTGGTATTCAACATATAGGTAGCTTTTATCCCATAGTTTACAAGTGTATAATTAGTTTTTAAATCATAGCTTAATTCATCATCTGTTTTAGCTTTCAAAATCAGCTGTTTTTCTTTTCATCAAAAAAATCCAAAGACAGCATAAGTTGTCTGATTGGTTAATTGGTTGAGCTTTTTCTATAAGCTCTCAATGTCCAAAATCCTTTCTAAAGGTATTTTCATAGAGTTTTTGATCTAAGCTTTCCAAAAAGCTAAGTCTCACCTTCTGAAGAGCTTATTTGAGAGCTTAATTTTAAGCTCAAATTGTCCTTAAGGGACTTGTTTGTAATTGGATTTTTAAGACTAGCCTTTATTTAGTTTTCTAGCTTATTACTTGCTTATTTTTAGTTCTATTTAGCTCATTAGCTTAGGTTTAGCTTATTATAGCTTATTTAGTCTTAATTTTAGCTTATTAAGGTTTCTAGCTTATTTAGTTTAAGAAAAAGCCAAAAAAAGTTAGCTAAGTAGTTTCTGTCAAGTTTTCAGCTAATTTCTAGCTTATTTAGGGCTTTTCATAAAAAGTTGCTTTAATTAAAAATGCTTATTTTTAGGTGCTTAATAACTTTGCTTTTATAAGTTTTTGAAAAAAAGGGGAAAGTGGAAGTCGGGGGTGAGCAAGACTCGAACCCCCGACCTCAACACTCTCAACCCTTTATAACACCACAACACACTTACTACCACTGCGCCCTGGAGTCTTTTTCATTATTCTCTTACACCATTTATTCTTTATACACGTTTAGCCCTTATAAGCTTTATAAGCTGTTATAGCTTATTTCGTGGCTTATTCATTAAGCTGTGACATCAAGTTTAATTTTCCTAGGTTTCAATTAGTATAAGTTATTTTCTGTAATTTTTCTAGAATTTTTATAGTTCGTTTAGTATTTTTAAACATTTATTTTCATTAAAAACTTTAAAAAATCATAAAAAATAGAAAAATAATCAAAAAAATATAAATCTTTTTTAGAAAATTTTCTTTTACCGTAAAGTTTCTAGGAAAATTAGTTTTGCTTTCGTAGGGTTTAATTTGCAAAATTTCATTTTTTAAAGAACGGGATTCGTTCCCGTTTACATTTTTCGTGTTTTTAAGCTCATTTCAACTCCGTTTTTGTTCTAGTTTTCTTTAAACTTACTTTTTAGTCAATTAGAGTCTATTTAAAAAGAAATTTTCATTTTAGGTTTAAATTTGGAAATTTAGGTTTTTTAATTGCCATTTAGGGTTCCCGTTTTGCATTTTTAGTTAAAGTTTAATTTCCCGTTATTTGTTTTTGTACTTAATTGTTATCATTTGCTTGTTTTAATTTGTAGAAGTAAATAATCAAATCAATCTTTGTTTCCAATTCAAATCATTGTCCGAACAACAAACGTGGTTTCAATTTCACAAATCGTTGGGGAATAACGACCCGGGAATCATACTTCCCGGTTAATATACGTATTATATTATATATATATATTTGTGAAGATTTTCCTTTTTACCTTTGTCCTCAAGGGTAATTTGGTAATTTTCTATCATATTATATATTTTATTATTACGTGTGTTGATTTACTAGCAATCAATTTTTGGCGCCGCTGCCGGGGATTTGTGATTAAGATTCTCTCGTTTGAAGTTTGTCGATCGTGATTTGGAGAACCTTTCGTTTTCGAAAGTTACGCTTTTAAGAAAATCAAAAATATAAAAAAAATCAAAAATATAAAAAGTAAAAAATATTTTTCTTTTTCTTTTTAGTATAAGTCGAAGGAAAAAAAATATATACAAAAATATTTGCTCTTTCAATTTAAAAAGTTACAAAGTTGGTAAACGAACACCAACAAATAATACCTTCAATTGAGGTATTATCCATAATAAGTTCCCAACTCGAATTAAAGATTTAAAAACTTACCATTTGTGTCACTTACGAGATACGACTCACCTTAAAAAGTAAAATTTTTAAGAGCTACCGTGAAGTAAGTTTGATTATTTGGTTCAAGTTGTCTTTCTCGTTGTCCGTTAAAATTAGATTGTGAATAAACTTTTGAAAAAACCAAAAATATTTTTCTTATTATTTTTCTATTTTCCTTTAAATAGTGCATGCGCACTAGACGTTCTAATTATCTTAATAATTCAAACGTCACAATTCCAAGACGTCGGAGAAAACAAGTTTCTAACATAGTCGAACCCGAGATTCGAACTATTGTTACACCAATGGCAGAACGTACCATGGAGGAGCTACTCCGTGCCCCCACGGAAGGGTACATAGAAGCTATTGTTTTACCAGAAATAAATGCGGATCATTTTGAGATTAAGACGAATTTGCTTCAGTTGGTTCAAGCTAAC